>WWET01004147.1:128313-140744 GCA_011038615.1 Limnodynastes dumerilii
GACGGCGGCCGTAGCTCTGGAACAGGCTCTATGTCTTGGCTTAGTTCCATACTGTCTTTCCATTTCTGCCTTGTATCTACCTCCTCTCTGGTTGTATTCTTCCTGTATTTGTGTCTCCCTCTCTGGTTTATTCTCTGCTGTATGTGTCTGTGTCTTCAGCTCTCTCTTTTCCTTGTACCTTGTTTATTCCTACTATGTGTGTCACCCTCTTGTATTGCTCCCTTTACCAGTGTACACTATTGTTCAATAAACTAGCCATTCAGTTACATCATAGTTCCTAATGGTTGATATCCAGAAACCCCAGAATCATGACAAGTGGATGCAAACGATGTTGGGGCTGGGACAGTCTGTCTCAACTAGATCCGGAAGACTGCAAGTTACATCCCTGTGTCTTTTTATGGAAAAAAAATTTCTTCAGCTAAAAGAAACTACAATGTTGGTAAACGTGAACTCATGCCCCCTAAAATAACATCTGAGTGGTGACATTGGCTGGAAGGAGGCATCCATCCTATCACAGTCTTCAATGATTACAATAATTTGACTTACATTGAATCTCTTAAACATCTGAATCCAAGACAGGCCCGGTGGGTATTATTCTTTACCAGGTTCAAGTTTGTCATTACTTACAGACCAAGCTCCATGAATAAAAAAGCAGATGCTCTCTCATGTTCTCTTTTCAACAAATTCTCTCTTTCCCCATCATATTATGTTTTACCCAAGATTTGCATTCCCAGATCATAAAGGTACAGGGATCAGCACTTAAAGGCAAGCCTATCATAGCGCAGGATGCCGAGAATTTTGCTAGGGCATGTAAAGTTATTGCCAGGAGTAAGATGCTTCATACTCATCAATTGTTTCCCCTCCTCCCCTTCCCTGTACCCAAGAATCCATGGACACATCTCTCCATGGACTTCATCACTGACTTACGTATCCTAAGGGTTTACTACCATCTGGGTTGTGGTTGACATTTTTCTCTAAAATGGCTCACTTTGTACCTCTTAGGATCCTGCCTAATGGCCAGATCTAGACCTAAGTACAACAAGGGACTTACGCAAGTCCCCTGTCTGTCGTGTACTCGCCAGACATTTTTATAGCGTGCCTACAGTCGTACGTAACTAAACTACGTACTTGTTCAAGTACGCTGAAGGGGCTGACCCTTCATTTATTATGGCTGTTTGTCTGGCATTTAAATGAGGGGATGGGGGCAGGGAAGCCCTGTTATTACTAGATCTGCGTCCATATAGATGCAGATCTAGTCGTAAAAGTTAAGGTAGCTATCTGGACATATAAACGTCCAGATTCAACAGCGGGGAATGCCAGGAGTGTGCACTCCCGTCTACAGCAGGGTAACCATGGATCCCCGCATGCACAAAAATCATGCGGGGATCTAGATCTACCCCAAGGTCTTCTGTTTGTGCCAAAGTTTTGGAGGGTTTTCTTGTAAAGGGTTAAAGATTAAAATTGGAGAGAGTAAATCAGTCTTTTGAACAATACGTCAGATTCTATACTTTAAAATGTCAAGATAACTGGTCGGATAACCTCTAATAAGAAGGGCTTGCCTACAACAATGGCTGTCACTCATCCACTATGGTCTCTCCTTTTTTCTATGTACAAGGGTTTCACCCTTGAGCTAATTATCTTACTATTCTCAATACTGATCTTAAAGCACATAGGGGGACCTTTAGTTTGAGGAAAATCTGGTGAATGGTTAACAAGGCCTTAAGACAGGTTGGAGACAGGGTATGGTTAACAACAAAGTAATATGTGACTGGTGCCAAAAATAATAAAAATAAAAATAGATAAAACCCAAAAAATAATAAATAAAAACAGATAGTGTATAGATAGATCTGAATTCTATTCTATTTTTATTATTTTTGGCACCAGTCACATATTACTTTGTTTTTTTTTATATTTCCCTAACAAGCTTCACACTTGTTTTGTGATAGGTGGCCCTTTTTTTCCTTGATTTTCTATATTTTTAGGCACTGGATTTATTCTTTTCTTAACAGGGTATGGTTGTCCACCAGAACTATTAAAATCAAGCAATAGGGCCTTTCAAAATCATCCTGTGGCATTCAGGTTACAGCTCCATGAAAACCTCTGCATTCATAGCACTTTTCATGTATCCCTCAGATCCAGAAAGAGACCATGGGGTTGATCCAGAACTCCACTTGCAATCCGTTTACTAGCGTAGCGTATTTACACGTGTGTACCTTCTATACACTCCCCTTGGCACACCCCTTGAATGTACGTATTTTGTACGAGTTCTGCTTTCCAAACCCTACCTTAACTTTTGGCCGCGTAACCTCTGTTGTCCGCACACATATGGATGGGCAACACGGACTTACGCAGCTAAGTACACCCCATACTGTACATTTAGTTTTGCCATGCGTAAAATTGGTACGCTCACACGTACAAATTTACGCAGCAAATACGTGAATGACCCATATGCACAGATTTCCGTTCCGTAACATAGCGTATTCTCTGTTGTGCGCATGCGCAGTACATGCAAAAAAGCGATTTTACGTGTCCGCCAGACGTAAATTCGCACACATGCGTTGTTCTGGATCTGGGCCCATATCTCCATCCAAATCTCCTGCAGTAGTTATTAATGGTCATGAATACATGGTGGAGAGCATACTTGACTTCAGGAAGGTTCAGGGTCAGGTTCATTATCTGGTACACTGTAAAGGGTATGGTCCTGAAGAAAGATCTTGGGTACTAGCTAGGGATGTTCAGGAAGATAAGGGCAAGAGGGAGTTTCATAGGAGGTTCCCCACAAGCCAAGATATAAGAGTCCCTTAACCTCCTCGTCTGTCAGAGGTTGTGGGAGATCTGTGTTCCAAGCTTCTATGTATTGGAAGGAAAGGAAAGAGGCAGTCTAAGAGTACTCTCTAGAGACAAGAGAGTATGTTTAGGGTTGTTTCTGCTGTTAAGGAAAACGTCTTGAAGGGCATAGGTATTCTGCTGGGACTGCATGATAGAGTGTCTCAGTTCAAGATATACCCAAAGGTCAAACTGTGATGTAATTGACTGAAAAGTCGGCAATGCCCTGTCCTACACCAGCTTGACTAACCCTGCTTGTATGAATTTTTGGAGTGATAGAGACTCAGTAGGAATTCTAGATTATTGATGAAGGGAGTAAGTGTTGAATATGGGGAGGAGAAGCCTGACCTGGATTGATGTGTTCTCCAACAATCAAGTGTTGGACCTAGAGTAGGGTGGGTATTTTGGGAAATGGAGGATAGCCACAGAAGGGTATGGAGTACAGTAGGTGATGCGTTATTCTCCAATCTGATTCATTGTTTGGAAATATTTGGCCTAGATCATCCTTCTTTTTGCACCTATAGAGAACATCTTTCTGACATCGGGTCTGTTTCCCTTGCCAGATAAAGTTACCCAATGCTCTCTCTGGAGTTGTACAAAGAAGTAAGAAAGAGTTTTTAATTGGTAAAGTCTACAGAAGAAAGAGCACCTTGGGCAACACATTCATTTTATTTATGTTTATCCTACCCATCCAAGAGAAATGTTTGGCTGTCCACTGCAGTAAATATTTGGCTAGTGCCGTTAGGATATTTTTGGTCTGCCTGGGTGACAGAAAATCTGGTTCAGATGATTGGCGATTATTTTTTTTTACAGCTTTTCAATTAAATCATTAAGGGGTAGTAAATCATTAAGGGGTAGTAAATCATTAAGGGGTATATTTACAAAAGTCGATTTTGCAAAAAAGGGGACTTTGCTGGCGATTATGTTATTGCCGTATTCACTAAAGGCAAAGTCCCGGGCAACACATACACTGTGCCTGGACGCAGCGGTCCGGGCACTGTGTATGTGTTGCAATAGCAACACATACACAGAGCCTGGACGCAACGGTCCAGGTGCTGTGTTTGTGTACCGCTGACACTGCATGACGCTAACGTCAGCGTCATGCAGAAGAAGAGGCGCCGCAGAAGACAGAGGGTGAGGAAGAAGACAAAACAGGTAAGTGACTTATAAAAGCTTTTTGGGGGTCATGATGGGGAATACTGAGGGGGGGTTGGAGGCACATGATGGGAGATACTGAAGGGGGGCTGGATACTTTGCAGGACAACCATACACAAACCCATGGCAATACAGAGACCGCCCCACCCCCAGCAACAGAGACCACCCAAAGCAACGCAGGGACCACCCCCAGCGACATAGGGACTGCCCCCAGCGACACAGGGACTGCCCCTATGCTTTTTACTTTTCTCCCTGAAATTATTTTTCAGAAGTAGGCAACCATGTGTTATATAAACATTTTTACAATTAAAATTCAAATAAGGTAAACTACACAAACAAACAATACAGTTAAATAAGTAAATCTAATGGTGTTTGGTCACAAAATTGAAAGTGGAAAAAAAAAAAAACCCTTAAAAAAACAAATAAAATTGCAACCTTACACAAAATATAAAATTATCATAGTATTTTAAAATCGAGCCTTTATTTGTTAAAAAAAAACACAGGTGTGGCCTCAGCTACGTAAATGATGACGCATGGACTCACAGCAAACAATACGGTTCATCAACTTACGAGTAGTTGAGGGCTACCTTAATTTTTCTGTGTGTATGTTAGTTTACGCAAGGCACTCCTACTTGTGAATCAGTTGTGAATACCCATATTGTACATTAGTATCCAGTGTGCAGCTCATTTGTATTAAGAATCTTGCCCCTCTAGCCACGCATGCAGGACTCATTCCGTGGCAATGCGTGCATCAGTCCCAAGTCAGATGTCTTGTTAATCAGTCGGCCATGATTTTCGTATGTATATTTGGGTGATGGGCATGCGCAGTTTAACTTATTGTAACAATACGGATGTAGATTCTGCACTTACTCCCACAGAGGAACAACACTGCTGAAATCCTGTGTGTCTGGTCTTCTGTCTGGATCAGGATGGGAAGAGGACCACACTTGTACAGCAGACTCCAGGAGTACACATCAGTACAGGTAAGAAGTTGTAGTAGTGTTCTGGCCGGGAAAAAGTGAGGTAGGGAGAACAGGGATAGGGGGTGCTGCAGCATTGCTGACCTAGTGGAGGATGTTTGTAGAATGCACTTGCAGAGTGTGCAGCAGGGTACTTTTCCCTCTGTTCACTGGGGTGTCTAGGCAGAGGCCGCACAGGAAAAGGAGTCTCCAAGGCAGGCTGCTGTTGGTCTCTTCTCCGCAGGGCTAATATCACTGCTGGACTGGCATAGAGAACCAGCGAAGGGTGAAGGGACCTAGAGCCTCCTCCGGGGGCACCAAGAATGGCTTTTGGCTGGCTGCTGGTACATAGGAGCCTAAACAAGGCCCTTTGTATTCTTTTAAGTAAAAAATATTATAAAGTAGCAGCTCACTCCTTAGGGATTTGTGTAATTCCTGTCAACCAAACCAAAACACAAACTATATATATGAAGAGCGCTTAACTTATACTCCAAAAACATTTCTTTTTTATTCATTTATATGCAGCTAAAAATTGTAAAATATATGTATAATACAAATATAGGAATCAGTGTCTGCAGCCACTAGATTCACCTATAACAAACATTCATATGAAATTCATATATCCCTGCTCCAAAAAAACAGTGAATAAGCATTAATCTTTTACGTGTTTGAGATCCACACTTTTAATAATCACGTGACCAAACTGGAATTATAATTTATATCCACATAAGTGTACAAATATAGGACCGGATTCTCAACTATGTGTTTTTCAAGTTGTGTGCTGATTTCTAAGTGCTGCACTAATGTGCACGCGTATATTTTGCGCTATCTATGTAGCGTTTTGTTACATAGGCCGCATGTATGCAATCTACGTAACAAAGCGCTAAGTAGATGGCATAAAATATGTACTATGTATGTGCATTATTCCAAAGTTTGATTAATCAAAGAACAAAACCAGATCTTCATAAATATAGTTTCCCATTTACAAAATTGTAACTCCAAAATAGTGGCATCAGTGGCAGATCATGAAATGTAAAGCCACTCATAGGTAATATTCCGAATAAGCATTCATTAATAGGGCATCCTGATATTAATGCTCAAAGTAATTACTCATAAGGATTTCAAAAAACTATGTCCGTGAATACCCAGTAACTGCTGCCAGGAGTGACACGTAACACCCCTGAGTATTTCCCCCTATGGCCGTAACTGAGGATCGGCCCCTTTGATACAGTGGCTTAGCCACACCTGAAAGCAGTCTTTATTTCCCTAATGAAACATTTCTATCATAATCCCACCAACTCTTTATTGCTTAACAGGACATGCAAAGATCCTGGATCCTGGATGGAAGCTTCTTGCTCTTTCCTTCTTAGGTAGAGCGAGTCTAATTAAAATGTTATCTTTCCCCAAGCTGATGGTAAGTGTTATTTAAGTAACAAATTATGCCAAGTGTATGGGCCAAAGCTGTACAGGCCCTCAATTTGTTGTTTTTCAGGTTCATCTGGGCAGGGAGCAGTCATCAGGTAGGGCTAATTAAGCTTCAGCAGCCTATACACAATGGTGTCATAAATTTCCCAAATGTCCTATTGTACATTTATGCCTCAGTCCTTAGATATGTGAGGAACTGGTTTCATAACTAGCATTACAGTGAAAAAAAGGCTTCTTATTATCCCAATTGATAGGTTTTCTCCATCAACATTATCAGGAGATCAGAGACAAACCATTGCTGTGGACAACATGCAAACTATCACTTAATTTTCCATAAATATAATCTTAATGCACATAAATCTGTTTTCCTCCTGTTTACGGGCAATCCTGCTGTGTGGCGTATCAAACTACTCCTTCAATAGTTAGAAGGAGGAGGGTATAAATTCGATAGTGGACCTGTTACATACATCTATGGAAAGACCCCTTACATTTGCTAAAGTCAGGGATAATCTCAGATTCCTGTCGTTACACCCATTGGCCTTGCTACAGGTGCAATATTATACTAGTGTGGTGCTTGGAAGCTTGTCATGGATAAGCTTGGACAATCCTTCAGAAATTGTTCTGAAAGCCAACCCCCATCCTCAAAAACTATCTCCAAGCACTACACCCTGCTCAGAGAAATTATTGATCATGCTTCATTTCACACGGGTTTTTCCTAAAGGCTTAAATTTTTTCCAACACTTTCCATAGAGAGTTTTAACGTCCTTTAAGTACTCTAGGAGTGTCAAGGCCATGAGGTCAATACCTTTCATTGCCTATGGTTATGCCCCCTGGTTAGACTTTTTTTTAGTTAAAAGTTAAACGTTTCGCTGAGGACCAACTACTTAATTACTTGCTGCTCACAGCAGAATGGGTTTTATTCAAGATTCTGAATAGGGAACAGAGAGTATCTAAGGGTTGTTGTAGGTTGTTGCTCATATTGAGCACAGTAGCAAGGTAAACTATCCTTCAAAACGTATTGGGTAGCTCATCACAATGCATTAAATTGTTAAAAGAGAAGCTGTACTTGCTTTTAAAATGGATTGGCTGGAGACTTATGGACAAAGGACCAGATCCAGTCTGTCCATCCACACGAGAGAGGGAAGTGAACTTCCCCTGTCATGCTCCCTCTCTTGTGAGTAACAAGTGTGACTTTCGTAGCCATAACAATGGCTTCTAAGATCAAAGGGGCAGTGCTTCCCCTACACCCACTAAGTTGGGCAGGGGAAGCATGCAAAGTGTACAGTGTGGGTGTCACCACCCACTTATTAGCAGATCAGCGGTCGAAAGGTTTGAAAAACCTTTATGGGAGTCATTGATAGAAAATACATACAATCATACAGCATACTACATGGTATGAGCTTCGTAGTTAGCAAAAGACCCTACTTTGATTCATAAATGGATGTTATGGATGCTTGGCGAGGCTCTGACCTTGTTCCTAAATATTCTGTAGTAATTGAATCAACTTTGCACTTTTTGTACTACTCTTGTGTTAATGAAGATGGAGACTCTTTATCTGATTGATGTTCACGGTTTACTTAAGATGATAAAGTGCACGGATTTTTTATACTCTATTTTCAGATATAACATGTAAATGTGATATTTATTCTGAATGAAGTCTACGCTCATATTCTACAAAATTTTTAGACTGTGTGTCCCCCTTAAATTCGCTATACCACCAGAAGACGGTACCATAATCGATTACCCTGCCAGAACACAGAAGAATATCTGTGTGAGAGAAGTCAGCCATCTTGCTCCTCTCACGTGAAACCTAAGTACACCCAGGTCTGTTAGTTAGCAAGTGCAACACTTTAAAGTTTCCTACCTTTATAATAGGGCACATTTTCCGAAATTGTAAAAAAAATTAAAACATTTCCACAAATCTCAATCCAAAAATGCCCTCCCCTGAAACATTATCTTTCTATAATTAAAAAAATTAGCTAGTGTAAACATGCCCTGGACACTAAGGTCTGACTTCCAAAAATACTGGCACAAAACGTAGACGATTCTCTACGAAGAGGTAAAAAGCGATGCCCCCCTCTCACAGTGTCAGAGGCAGAATGTTGTTGAATGAGTGAGAGAGAGAGAGAGACAGAGAGAGAGAGATAATTGATTTAGAGATTTATAATCCTCTGTGATTATGTATGTAGATTGGACCAACCACATTCCAGAAACAGCATAAATCAAGAATTAGTAAATGATAATCAAGACCAATAATACATTTTTCTATTTTCTGGTTAACATGCTAACATGTACAAGGTTTGGCAGCATTGTTCTAGCTTTGCTCATATGGAGGCATTATTGTACTTTAATGTATAGTCCTTTTACATTTCCATGAGGTTATTTTTTTAAAGTAATTCAAAGTTTTTTTTGTTTTTTTTTACCAGATATTAGAATGTAAAGTGCTGAGTTTTACTGGTTTACCCTTTATTTTAATATTTTAATAGATATGTGAGATTTGTTTTGAATAATCAATATAGGATCATATACATGCTTTAAAATAAACAACAATAATAATAATCTCAGAAGAACAAATACTGTTATTCTACATTTGAAATGACTAACCTATTTCAATAAAACATTGAATAAAAAAATATATATATTTTATTGTCAAAACAAAAAGGCAAAAATAGAATGCACAAGCAATGTTCATTACAAACTGAAAAACTGAAAATCCTGCAGTAGTGGCACAGGGAGCCACACATGACAATAGGTAAAACAGGTCTTTTGAAAGAGCCACTACTTTGCCAATAGCTCTTTACGTTGCTGTTCAAGGAGGCCTTCTAAGTGATCTGCTCTCTTGACTGCCGCCTGCAAAGCAAATAGAGTTTCTAAGCAAGTTGTGGATAAAAAATTAGTTTCTCAGCTCAGAGCAGGCAGCCTACATACATAATATCTTGCTATTTAGCATGTACAAATCAGCAAATATCTGTATGATAATGAATTTTTTATTTTCTGCTAGCAAATTTGCACTAACCTCACACTGCTTTCGTAGACTGTTCATTGTCTCTTCTTTTTTCAATATTGCTGATTTTACCCTGTGAAAAAGTGATGAATAATTAAAACAAATCCTTCCAATTTTTTTTTTTTTTGGAAAAACAATGAAAACATGTTGACTTTAAAAAGCAGCAATTCATGTTGCTGTTTAGGCCTACAATTTAAAGCACAACAGACACTTTTATACACTGTTTCTGTCACTACACTAATATGCAGCAATTCTAATGTTTTTTAAAAGCATGGATATACAGAACATTCCAGACATAGACTACTGTGACCATAAAATTGCTTTCAATTTGTGAAAGAGATATTAACATGGTCTATGCATGACCATTACATCTTGTACAATTAATTTTAACAAGGTAAATATAAAACAATTAGTTGCATTAAATAGAAATAAAAGTGAAGTAGTTTAATTGTAGATAAACTTGAGCCTCTATTACTAGAATACTCAATTCTCTTTTTAAAAGGTTCTTCTTGGAAAAAAAAACCCAGATCAAAATAAATAAATACATAAATATTTTAATTAGTTTTAATGATACCTACATCCAGTTACATCTAGGATATGCAAAATAATTTTGTTTTTGTTATTGTAACATAGAACTTCCTACTTGCTAATATTTCAATGCCATGAGAAGGTACAAGTGACAATGGAAAAATAAATAAATCTCATTTTAATCTTGACTTGGTTTTTATAATTATAAAATTTATATTTTTATATATTTATAAAATTGGCACATGAGAAATATTAAATTACCTGAACACTGACGAGTAACCTTTTGGAGATGGGAATTTCCTTTGGATATTTATGCAAAATATTTTCCTGCATTTATTTAGCTTTAAAGCAGGGGCTATCAACATTTATTTAGCATCACTGTTACTTACAAAAATTATATTTGTCAAATACGTATACAACATTTTACTGATGAAACCTTATTTAATCATATACATATTTTTCATATGGATTAACTTCAAATATAAAGATAGGGATTGCAGGAGATCTAAAATAGGTTGAACTTGACCTCAACAGCTATGTAACTATATATATTCAGTATACATATATTGCAACAAATAGTTTGTTCCAGACAATCTACCCTGTTGCCTAAAACTTAGCACAGATGGGAAAATTCAGCTTATATGCATTTCAATAGAGGTGTGGGACAGCTGTGACAGGCTTGATGTTCAGAGTGACCCTTGCAATTCACTGCAGCAGAAACTATTGAGGAGGAATGGGGCTTCCAAAACATGAGTGTACCAGTGTACACACCTTTATATATTTAAAATCTGATATAATAATACTTTCCCTTCTCTGTTTCAAGCTATACATGTTTAATTCCCCTAGATCAGGCCTGGCCAAACTGTGACTCTCCAGATGTTGCAAAATTACAATACCCAGTATGCTTTGGCTGAATGCCCATTGTTGATTCCTAAGTATGTTGGAACTTGTAGTTTAATACCACATGGAGAGCCACAGGGTGGCTAGACAAGCCATAGTGTTCCTTTGTATGTTTTGTGACCATTTTAGTTGCCCTTCATTGCACAGTCACTAATGTATTTTTCCTTATTTAGATATTGCCTTCAGAACTGAATATAGTGTTGAGGTCATACAAATTATCAATAAAGTGGCCTTTCTACTTCTTACTTTCAACTACTTAGTCCTCTCCCTAGACAATTAATAGTCTGACTTGCATTTCACATAGCTTTATTATATTGCTTAGCTACCTACAGTATACACTTTGCCTTCTCAGTAGTTTGCAATGTAGTGCCGCACTTCTGTATGCATGAGTTTTCATCTTTTGGGGTAGATCCAGACCTAAGTGCTTGTTACGTTTCATCACGTAACGTATTTACGCTAGCTTATTTTCTATGCACTCCCCTAGCTCGTGCCTACTTTGGCCGTTTTATGCTTCGCAAACCCTACCTTAACTGTTCAAAGCGTAACTACTGACGTACGTAATGGATCCACGTACATAACTGCCTAATCCGGCCCATAACTGTACGATTTAAATGCCTCCCTCCGGCTAACAAACGTAACTACGGGTGTCATATGGATGAAATACTAATGGGCGATTTTACGTCATTGGCTAGCGTAAAATCGCTAGCGTACGTAGATCTGGATCTGGCCCTTTGTCATTAAACTGCATTGCCACACTCTTCTCCACGCTAGATCATCAATCATTTTGTTTACCCTTCCTAATGTGTCTATTCTGTTACATACCTTTGTGTCATTTGCAAAAGCCAATTTTCCCTTCCATACCAAATGTAATATCACCAATAAAGACATTAAATAGCACTGGTGCAAATACCGATCCCTGGGAAACAAAAATAGTTGCGTGGGTATTATTATGATTCCAGGCTCAAATATTCCAGCTTATTTAACAATCTGCCATGTAGGACAGTGTCATTAGCCTTATTTAAATCTAGATAAGTTATGTCTACAGCTCCTCATTTATCACTAAAGTAGTACTTTATAACCCAGTCAAAAAAATAGTAATTTAAATTTGTTTGACATGATCTCTCCCCAGTAATTCCATGCTGCTTGGGATCCTGCAAGTTGCTGTAATTTAAATAATGCATGAGCGGGGTGTGGCCTGGCTGAGCTGCTAAACAGTAGACTGTTCTGTGAGCTCCAGGACATCTTTTTACCTGGAAATGCCGAGCAGCAACTTACCTCACTTTGTAAACTCCTCGTGTCCCCTTGAGTGTCATGAAGCGGGGGCAACCATCCTTTCTTGCGTGCAGGCCTGTAAATGTCGTGCATTCTCTGTCCAGAGGATCCAGCTCCAATGTTATGCTTTGTCTGCTTCAGGAGATCCATTTCATGCCTCTGTTTGTCTCCTTCTCCCTTTCTGCCTCTGATGTCAGATTCACAGAGACTGCTGTAGAGTTTTTACTTGCAGAGTCGCCGGATCTCCACTCAGCCTTAACACTGAAATTCATGGCTCCTCTGAAACCTGGGTTCCTTGGCCTATTTCCAGTTGTGACCTGAGACTTGAGTACCTGTTTGACCCGGACCTGTTACCACTATAT
>WWET01004148.1:9383-20318 GCA_011038615.1 Limnodynastes dumerilii
ATGATGATGATGGGTACTGGGCAGACATGATGAGGATGAGTGCTGGCAGACATGATGATGATGGGTGCTGGGCAGACATGGTGATGATGGGTGCGGAGGTGTGCGGAAGAGGCGAGTATATAACAAACTCTATATTTTGAGTGGAAATGTTGGGGGGTCGTCCTATACGCCGGCAAATACGGTAATCTTTTCTATCAATCACAACAACCCCTCCTCCCTTGTCTGCTGATTTGATTATGATGGAATCATCTCTCTGGAGATCATTTAGGGCCTTTCTTCAAATTTAGATAGATTGTCTCCAAATTTGTCTTTGAGACTAGTATTACACAGTAATTATAGTATAGAAAGCTTCTATAAAATCATTCTTGTATTGAAGAGGACAGAATTCGGATTTGGTTCTGGGTAAAGTGATAATATCCCCGTCCGTCAAGGTCGGCAGACATAAATCAGGTATACTGAATTGCGAACTGTTCTCCTCAAATAGGGATGAAAGTTGATTCAGCGGTTCTACGTCAGTTTGACTTAATGAGATCTTTTTGTCATAGTTAGTAATAGTTCTTTTTTCTTGTTTAAAAAAATATTTTTTTCTACATATATTTCTAATGAATTTGAGATCCACGTATAAATTAAATATATTTGGTCTTACCGCTGGAGCAAACTTCAGACCTCTCAATAATAACTTGGATTCATGGTATGTGAGTATTCTTGAAGATAAATTGTAGATATTAGAATTTAAAGAAACCTCATGTTCTTTAGAGGGCTTTCTCCCTCCCCTTCCTCTACTACCTCTATGTCTCCTTCCGGATCTCTGTTCCTTTTTAATGTGGTGTGTCCCATTTTACTCTTTTGGTATGGGGGAGTTCCCTTCTCTAAAAAAAGAACAGCATCATTAAGAGGGGGGTCTACGATAGTTGCTGCAGCTTCCGCATAAGTCTTATCCTGAGATATTTTTGACAGTCCAACTGATGGTGTCTTGGGTCTCACTACCTGTGGTTGTTCTAACTGATTTGTGGCTAAATGACATTTTTCTAACGTTTTTCTTGTATCTGTGACACCACTATTAAAATGACTTGTGTCCTGTGTCTTCTCTAGTTTTTTCTCCTTATTATCTGTGTGTTTGGAATTCTGCATAAACAGTTTTTTTAAGTGTGGTAAGACTGTGCCAGTTCTTATTTGTCTAAACAGTGTGAGTGTCTGCAAACTGTATTTTATCTGTGGAAGGGAATTTATGTTTGAAACATTGTAACAATGCTGAGGACAGCTAATTCTAAACATATAGGACCGTATTCAGAGTTAAGAATGTCTGGTAATTTAAGCACGCAAAATGCGTAAGTGGGGTGATTTTAATGACCAAAAGACATTTTGCAGGTTAAAAGTTTAGGTAGGGTTTGGAAAGCGTAAAATGGCCAAATACATACGAGCGAGGGGACTGCCTAGGGCAGGGCACAGAAAATACGCTAGCGTAAAAACGTAACGCAATGAAACGTAACAAGCACTTAGGTCAGGATCTACCCCCATGTGTGGAGCAGAGGCTCCTATTGTAAGGTGGAAATTACAATATACTAAAGGAAATTGGAAAAAAATGAATATATATATAATTAGAAAAAAGGAAAAAAAATTAAGAAAATAGATTGGGGTAAAATATAGAAAAATATATTATAGCAGAAGTGCCCGGCGTTGCCCGGGTTTAAAATTTTATGTTAACTTATCAATGAGTTAGATGTCACTCCTCTGCTACTCTCCTGTCACTCCCCCTGTCATTCCCCCGGTCACTGCCATCACTCCCCTTTCACATCTCTGTTACTCCCCTGTCACTCCCGTCATTCACAATTATCTGTGTCCTTTTTTGACCATACTCGGCTCACAGCTGAACTCATTTCGCCATTCAGGGCACTTCGTTTCCCAAGGGGCAGATTTGCATTTTGTTCTGTTACTTTTAAGTCTTGATCAGCCTCTATGGATCTTTAACACAATATTCCACATAGGCAGCAATGGACTTAAATAAAACACGTAGTACCTACCAAACTGCACTACAGACATACAAGTATGAATTACATTTTGTTTGAGTGCATTACATATATTGATTTCAACTTTAACGTGATTTGGGGGAAAAAATAATTTCTGCAGCAGAACTGTAAATATATATAAAAAAAAGTTTGTTACCAAAATGAATGTAAGTGTTGTTATAATGTCATCAAATTTCAGTCCTGAAATTATAATTCTTAGGAGTAATGCTGGCCCCTTTCGCTATTAACTTGTGTTCATAGTACACCATCACATCTAATAAAATTGGAAATAATATATATTTCATGGTAATATATTAGCTTCACCCAAAATACTTTGACAGATTCATTTCTTTGAATTTAGAAATTTTAAGGGGGGGACAACTTTTTTTTTTTAAATAAAATTCTTCTCCTTAGTGAAGTGTTTTGTAACCTGTATTAGTACTCTTTTCAGCTTATAGGAGGTTGTAATAAATTGCTTGCAAGTTTGTCATGAATTTTACAATAGGATCTTTCCAGTGGAAAAGGGAATAGCGGTTATTTAACCTCTCTCATATATGCATTTTACTGGTAGTAGATAAGATTTAGAAAGTTTGAGGTGACTTTGGCTGCAACATATATAAAATTGGACAGTTTGCAAAACTTGAGTGTTAGGGCTGCAGGATTGATGGCTATATTGGACGGAATGCTTTAAGTCTACTATAAGGTGAGTTTTCAGCTCTGTAGCCTTAATGTCTTTGCCTTGACATGTCTTCTCTGTTTTCACTCAGGGTGAAGTGGGAGGACCATTCTTCAGAAGAAACCACAGACAACAACAGCCCAAGCCCAGCTTATCCGACCAAAAAACCCAAAAAGAGACCCCGGCAGAAATCCGAAGATGAAACTGAGGTCTATATTGCCTCCAAGTCCAAAAAACAGAAATATCTACAGAGCCCGGTCCCGGAGAGTGACGTTGTGGAGAAGGTCAAACAGAAGAAGAAGAAGAGGAAGAAGAAAGAGATTAATCCAGATATGAATATTGGTCAGTCTGAGGAGCTTTCAGAATGTCCCAAATCCGTTAAAAAGAAAAAAGAGAAACACAGGGAACAGTCTCCTGTGAAAAAATCCAGGAAAAGTCTTCCTCCCCCGCAACCAAACTGTGAACCTCAACTCAAGAAACGGCATGAGAGCTCCAGCAGTGACTCCTCTGTGTCCCCGTCAGAGAGTGACCATGAATCGAGCACAGTGCTTGAGAAACCATCAAAGACACAACATAAACCCTCAGCCAATGTTTCTGGGACAAAGGCTTTGAACCCTGCTGGAAAGATCATGAGGAAGAAAAGTTCACCTTCCGTTTCCGATTCAGACGTTAAGGAAAAGGACGGTGCTAAAAAGAGTGTTAAAAAGGCAGCTGCGACCGAGCCGCCTTTAAACGGAGCACCTGAGAAACCATTGGCCGAAGCCGTGGCCTCCAGCTCTGATAGCTCAGACTCTGATAGTTTTGTTATAAAGAAGTCTACAGCTGTGTCAGGCGGTGCTGTGCCTCCTGATATAACTAATGGACACAGTGTAAAGGGTACGAGTCAACAGACATCGCTGCCGAATGCAAGAGCGGTGGGTCGTGGCTTCGGAAGGGGACAGGGGAATGAGAACTTTCCTTGGAGGGGGCAGAGGGGACGTGGCTTTAGAGGCAGAGGAGACACTAGAAACCAAGGGAGAGGCCGAGGGGACGGCAGCCAATTCTTTTACAGTTATGATAAAAATACGCTAAGAGAGCAGCAACTAAGTGAGCCTGCAACCAACAGCTCCATTGTGATCCAGGTGAGTCTTGTACGGTGCAGAAGGCGATACCTGGGAGCATATGAATATTTTGGAAAATTGTTTAGTATTGTTTAGATTATGAGGCTGGATTCTAAGCAACTGTTTATATTTATTTCCTGAGCGTTCAGATCACATTGCGGCCTATGTTACAGGATGTGGAACACATTGTCACCTATTTAGACCATAGAGACGCTTTAGACAGCGTCTGACAGAAGGGCAGGGCTGTTATCGCAAATGAGCGTCTCTTGTCATTACAATGTATGGGATAGGCATACTGACGCCCTGCTAACCGCCACACGTTTCCGTGCCCCTGGTGTTATAGGTTCTCAGGAGTTGCAAAACTT
The DNA here is from genome assembly GCA_011038615.1 of Limnodynastes dumerilii. Lineage (NCBI taxonomy): Eukaryota > Metazoa > Chordata > Amphibia > Anura > Limnodynastidae > Limnodynastes > Limnodynastes dumerilii. Next base: position 13,531 of record WWET01004148.1, read on the forward strand.
AAGGTAGAAGCTGCCTATTGTAAGCCCATTGGTGCGAGGAGGGAGAGGTATACGGGGTTTAGGCATTTGGATACGTGGAGATAGCAGCCTTGCGATTACAGATCCGTGCGTGATCGTTGCTCCGGGATCCGATTGCGTTACAATCTGAACTTGGGATCTGGCCCATTATTCTAAATATAGTTAAATACAATTAATATAAATACATAATATACATTTTTATAAATAGATGTTATAGTTGTTGCATGTTTTTTTGGTCATGATTTTACACAGAACCTTGGATTTCTAATGCCCGTATCATTTTATAATGACCTGAAATAAATGAACCGCCAACAACTTCATTCACCACCACTGTGTAGGTTTCTTTGTTGTCTGCCTTAATATCATCTTGGTTTGGTACTGGCTTCGGCATAGGTCATGTGATCAGGAGAGTGAAGGTTTAACACCTCTCTGGACATCTATGGTGCCTTTATCTTCTCTCTCCTCACATCATTGTTGTTCAGCTGATAGAGCAGAGCTGCTGGTAATTTGCTGTGTGACTAGCTCCACCCACCTCCCACTCCTTCCTTTTTTCTAATGTTCGCCACCTTTTGTTTATCAGCATTTTAGAAGCTTTATTTTTCTGGGCTTCACCTCACAATTCCTCTGTTACCAATGCAGCTCTCTACCATCTGTACAATCTAGCCACTCCTTAAAATGGGAACTAATCTAACATTTTATTCGGGCGGCGTGCGTGGATTGTGCTCTTAAGCTGTCTTTAAAAGATTTAACTCTTGATTTGATGTCCCGACCGAATATGTAGGAAGGGCGTTATATCCTTTTTTGTTAATTTAATGTAACGTTGCATTGGCATATGATTTTCAAAGCTTACCAAGTAAACAGGAGGAAGAGGTATCTAGGAGTCATTATTTCATGTGACTTAAAGGTAGTCAAGCAATGTAGCAATGCAACGAGTAAGACAAGTAATATGTTTGGTTGTACAGGAGTTAGTAGCAGAAAGAGAGAAGTAGTGATATAACTTTATAGGTCATTAATATGACCTCACCTGGAAGACTGTGTTCAATTCTGGAGGCCATATCTCCAGACAAATACATTAGAGACTGTGCAAAGAAGAGCAACTAAAATGGTCCATGGTCTGTGTCACACAACCTACAAAGAAAGGAGGGATATGATAGCAACTTTTACACATATCAAGGGCTATAACCAGGTAGAGGAGGATTTTTCAACATCATATGCAAAGTTAGTGTAACATTACTGAAAAGATATAAATACTGCTTAAAATTGTGGAGAATATTTATTTTACTTTGCCAAACAAAAACGTGCTACAATCTCTGGCATTTTTTATTTTGTGATCACATTCTTAAGTTCAGGACCTCGGTAACTGTGTTTTTGTGTCATGTCTTTTCCAGAATCCCCCAGAAGCCCCCAAAAAGGATTACAGCACCCTCCCCCTCCTCGCTGCACCCCCACAGACTGGAAAGATCATTGCTTTTAAAGTAAGACATGATTGATCGAATAGATTTCTGTACAGCTTAGGAACGGTTGACACATGGTCTAATTGCAGATCGTTTCCTGTTGAATAGACGCAGGGACAGGGACGATCTGTGAAAGTAAGAACAAGTGAACGGGAGAGACGCTTTTCATACATAGTTTATAGGACTGAGGACCCTTCAGGTTTTATACATTCAGTTGCATTTGTCCAGTGGAAAGCAAAATAAGCAAATCGTTTACCACAATTATGGGACCCCTGATGTCAGGTACAGGACTGGGCACAACCTCTCTGTCTTCTCTGTCTGTGGATGCCTTGGTGTAAGTTACAATAATTACTGCAAGCTAGACACATACGGCCATGTTACGTTTCATGTACCACGTGCATCCAACCTTGTTTACAGTATATTTTTCTAAATCTTTTACTTGTAGATGATATTGATCACGACACTGAGGTCTGAATTCACAGTTTCGTAGTTTTCGTCTTGCGTACGTTGTTTTAAGAATTGGGCTATTACACATGCGTAGTAGCCTATTTACGCTATTTGCGTACCATTTCTGTACGTAGATTGCGTAAGCACGGTCTAAAGACGGACCTGTATTCCTTGTCATCGTCAATTTAATTTGGACATCGCATCCAACATGTACATGGTTATTAATATATACAAATAAAAGAAGAAACCAATTGTCTTCCCTCGTGTTACAGTGATGCAATACTTTATATAAATGATCTTTTATCTTGCTTTCAGCTCCTTGAATTAAATGAGAACTACAGCCCAGAGGTCTCCGATTACAAGGTAATGGCTTCTCTATTGTTGCTGCGTGAATATCTAACCATGGATAATCTGTGTTGCTTATAAAAGACCTAATAACGGATTGTCCAAACAAAAAGGCGAATCGGATTTACTTTTACTTTAATAAAGTGCAAAATAATAATAAAAAAAAAAATAACATGACACAGCACGGCTGCCAAGCTCTCAGTCCAAGAATATCTCTATCCGAGGGTACGTTAGCCGCAGGCATGTAGAACATCATCAAAATTCCTAAGAATCCAGAGACTTCACGTTTAAAGGAGAACATCTTCATTCTCATTGGGTTTATTAAGTAAAGCTGTGATTGGCCATTGCTCTCCGGATTAAGAGGTCTTAGTTCCTGGTTCATTGCCTTCTTTGGCAACGACTTCTGCCTCTCCTGGGGCCAGCTTTACTAAGCTGCATGTTTGACAAAGTGGAGATGTTGCCCATAGCAACCAATCAGATTCTAGCTGACATTCTCTAGTATGTAATAGGAAAGTGAGAGCTAGAATCTGATTGGTGGCTTTGGGGAACATCTCCAATTTTCCAAACCTGCAACTTAGTAAATCTGGCTACTGGACTGCATCCATATGTCCCCGGACATCCAACATCTTATATGAGTGGCGTTTTTCTTGAATGATAGAATACATTTTTTTAATATTTTGTTGCTGTGAAGGCCACCAACCTGTAACATCTCAGCATTTCTAGAATCATTTCCTCAGCATTTTCTAGCATAAGCTTAGTTTAAAAGCCATTATTAAAGTATAATATTTAATAAAAGACAATGGACCCGACCCAGAATTAAGAAATGTGGGTGTTTCAATACAGAGCTAATGGTCTTCAGGCTTCCAGCTGGGACCCGGATCCTCAGGTTCCAGGCTTTCATGGTGCAATCCTATCTGATGGTGGGGTGGGATGAAGGGGTAAGTGTTTAAATCGTACAGTAAGAGCTTGGTTGTCCCTTATGTACAATCTTTATTTATGCACTGGCCTATTTTCCGTGGGTACGATGTGTAAATATTAGGTAGGGCCCTGGACCATTCCCCTCGCAGGTGTGAAACTTGGGGTTGCACGGCAATCCGCTATGGGAACTCCGCTGCGCCCGACCTCCGCATCATCAGACTTTATTGGGACCCCATCCAATATTCTTACTTATTAATGATGGCGATTATGCAGATGAAAATATATCCCCTAAATGGAGGGCAATCCTGCCTTCTGTCATCCTCTCTGATGTATTCTGTAAGCTCATCCCTCCCACTTAGTGTGTTGGCTCACATGAGCAGGGCCCTTGGACTATACGTCACTATTCTCTCTCTCCCACCTTACTATCGGATTGTGAAGTGAGCACAGATGGCACTTCTATATCTATGAGCTGACACGTTGTGGTGTAGCTTTGATTTTCCCCCGGTCAGGGTAACTTGTGCGTTACATGGCACTTTTTTCACGATGGGCAGATTCTCTTGCGTATGAAAGATTTAGTTTTTTGTGTTTCTTCACAGGAAGGACGAATCCTAAGTTATGATCCTGTGTCTCAGCAGCTGGAGGTGGAAATCTTGTCACATATGAAAAGTAGGTTCAGGAAATACTAAGTAACCAGATCAAAACAAAGAGAGCGTCCTGACGAATGCGTTTTTCTCGTAACAGGGAAGGAGCCGGGGAAGTTTGACCTGGTCTATGAGAACGCTGATGGGACGGATGTTGTAGAGTACGCCGTGCCCCAGGATTGTAAGGTACAAAACCTTTATTGACAGAAATAGGGAACAGTTGTATGAACCTGTATGTCTTACACTCGGGGTAAATGTACACAAGACAATACATGAAAAGGCCACAGGGGGGAGTGCCGGGGTGACCAGTCTGAATGCAGAATTATGGAAAATACAAACTCCATTTGCATCCTTTGATTATTTAAAACTGATACCAAGTATAATAGAATGGCACAATGAAGACAGATATAAACGTTATTTATTTATTAACAGGTTCTTTTTATAGCACTATCCAATTACGAAGTGCTTTACAGAGACTATTTAACATTCACATCACTCCCTGCCCCATTGGAGCTACATGCTAGGTTCCCTGACACACACACACACATAATTGGACATTAAACTGCAGAAATGTGAAGTATAGTTCTGTATCCAGCAAAGGCACTTACAGATTCCATGACATGTACAATCTGAGCAGGGCCACGGAGGCATTGTATGTGTATGTTACGTGTATGTTATAATGTGTGTATCTCTATAGATAACACAAGCCTGGAGCTCGCTGATTGAACCTAGACTGGTTATGGGAAATGGATCAGAAGAAAGAACTGCACCACAATGGCCCTCAGTCACGTGTCCCTGATTACCACGCCTGCCGCCCATCACATGGAACTCTGCCTGTGGTTATAACACATGATTTCACATGGGGGTCATTTGTTTTTAATCCTCTCCCAATGGGAGATTTAAGAAAAAAAAACTTAAATATTTTTTTCTTGTTTTATTAATCTGGAGTCCGCACGACTGGACGTGTTCTCCTGGGGATTCTATGGAGATTCCTGTGTTTTTATGTTGTGGAATTTCATTAAAATGTGAACATTTCTCCAGTGTTTCCTGTGTCGTAGCAAAGAATCAGCAGCTAGTGAAGGATTCTGGGAGTTGCATGTTTGCATTGTGACTTGGCGCTGGTGTTCAGCAATGCGCTCTAACCAGACATCCGGTAAAAAGGGAAACATGGCTGCAGCTACTGCACTCGCAGCAGCACAAAACAGCCCATCTATCATTTTAATATAGTGGAACCGCGCCACACTAGCACAGAGCACACTGCCTTGGACTTGGCTCGGGATCAGCTCTCTAATTTACTTGAACTTCCGAATTGTAGATGTAAATAAAGCTTATATCACACTGTGTGCATATATAATAAGACAACATTGCTATCTGAGTTTACACCTTTGCCTTATTATACAGTATGATATGACCTTTGTTTACATCTGTGATTTGTTTGTTTTTTAGATCTTTATAAAAGAAGTGTGTTTCACCACCATTACACACCTTAATGGTATTAGAGCTTTGTTATAAGCTGGGTTTTATTTGTAAGGATCGGACATTATTACTGTAATTATTTATGATTCTTTAGCTTATCTTTGTATTGTCCACACTATCGCTGGATTGTTCAGTAATATTAATGTTTATTAGGCGCCAAAAGGTATCCGCATTGCCGTACAGAGACCATAGTAAAGCCAATAGTTGCATATACAATAATTAACAGAGGATATAAAAACATGAATAAGGAATATAATACAAGTACAATGCAAAAAAAATAAAATACAGTACAAAAATAGTGGAACAATATGTAAGGAAAATAAAGATGCTGGATATGTGTGGAGGAGCAGAAGAATAAGGAGAGAGAGAGAGAGAGAGAGACAGTAGAGAGAAAAAGGTGGGAAGTGACGAGGACAGGGTAGAGGGAAGAGGATAGGAGAGCAGAGGTCCCTGCTTATAAGAGCTAACATGCTAAGTGAGAGAGGGTGAACAAACAGGAGACACAGGGATGAAGATGTGGCGGGCAGGCTAGCCTGAAGAAGTGGGTTTTAAGGGAGCGTTTGAAGGATTGGAGGGTGCTGGATTTGCTGTACTTTACGGTACAGTGGAGAAAGAAGCAGACACCAAGCATTGCTGATCATGTAAAATTAGGAACTCCCAAAATTCAAATCCCATGATGCCATGCAGATTCAGACAAAACTGCTACATCACAGACAGTGCACACTGATAAGATGCCCGAGCTATCTGACGATTATCATGTGATCTGCTCAATAATCAAAATCCCTCCAGTGTGTACCCAGCATTAGACCGCATCCATCTCTTACGATTTATTAAAATCCCCCTCTCTGCATGTATCATGCCTACATGAATATTAAAAAGACACAACTGTGGAAAAAGAAAATTGGAGATGTTGCCTATAGCAACCATTCAGATTCTAACTGACATTCTCCAGTGTATAATAGGAAAGTGAGAGCTAGATTAGTAAATCTAGCCCATCAATTCATTAAGTTTACACCAGGATGGCTGCCCACTCATCATCTGTCCTGAGGCCAGATTTACTAAGCTGTGGGTTTGGAAAAGTGGAGATGTTGCCCATAGCAACTAATCATATTCTAGTTCACATTCTCTAGTATGTAATAGGAAAGTGAGAGCTTGAATCTGATTGGTTGCTATGGGCAACATCTCCACTTTTCCTTTCCCGCTGCTTAGTAAATCTGGCCTCAGGACAGATGATGAGTGGGCAGCCATCCTGGTGTAAACTTAATGAATTGATGGGCTAGATTTACTAATCTAGCTCTCACTTTCCTATTATACACTGGAGAATGTCAGTTAGAATCTGAATGGTTGCTATAGGCAACATCTCCAATTTTCTTTTTCCACAGTTGTGTCTTTTTAATATTCATGTAGGCATGATACATGCAGAGAGGGGGCTTTTAATAAATCGTAAGAGATGGATGCGGTCTAATGCTGGGAACACACTGGAGGACTT
>WWET01004148.1:37147-53754 GCA_011038615.1 Limnodynastes dumerilii
CTTCCGAGTTTTCCTCTAAGGTGCGTAACCTGACGGGTACCTACCAGCTCCAGTCTATCCCCACCATCAGGGGCTCTGGCGAACACTCGGTCCGACATCAGGCTCTACTATCCGGTGAGTTACTCGGTTCTTCTCTCCCTCTCGGGTCACTCTGGTACTCCGTAGTGGGTAACCCGGGGTACCGTAACATCCTACACTCATGTATCATCCTGCCCTACACTCTCCCCAACACACCTGTATCAAACACACTGAATTGTATTGTGGAAACATATTGTATTGGTTCAGGACTGCAGGGTAGCTGGCAGAGGTCACAGATGCCAGGGTTCAACTCAGGACTGTCGGGGAACGGATTAGGGATTAGCTAATCTGTAGGTCCTAGGATACAGCAGGTACAAATCTTGAAGCAGATAGATGGTTTATTTGCTCTCTCAGCCCTAGTAAGGACTGATACACATTAGCAGTGTGCTAGTAATCTAGAAGAAGGGGTAAGGGTAAACCCTGCCCCAAATCCAAATATTTGCACATTTATCGATATAAAGTGACTAAATTAAATAAATTCATACAATAAAATCTTTGATGTGCCAAACAAATGAACAAGCAATATCATAGAAAGTAGGTCCTATAAAGTTGAATACCTAAAAATCACAATCTTTAAATAATCAAAAAATATAAGATACTGGGCTGTATTCAGAGATCCGTCAGCGAAAGGTTCACAATTATACGCATGAACGTTGCAAGGCCTCACCCATGACCCTCCCCTCACACGGACGGGTTGTCCTGGACTTACGGAGTGCCTCAAGCACCCGTATCTTTAAGTGTGCATTTCCGTGCGTATAATACATTTGTACGTGTGTATTTACCTAACCACACCCTCAAACGGTCATTTAAATGCCTCCCCCCCCACTCAATTTCACGTGTCTGTCTCCGGACAGAATTCAACCACGCCCCTCCGTATGTATTTCCCCAGGTGCGATTCACAAGTTCATGCCTAATGGACTTCTGTGCATAAAATCAACGTAGATAGAGTACATTTAGTTACTACGCATGCGCAGTTCACCCAATCCTAAAAATATGCACAGAACTCTCCGCAAAAACGGTTCTCTGAACACGGTCCAACTATCTGATAACACAATGACATTGGCTTTTTATACAATTAACTGCTCTTTTCTAATTCAATCCAGAAAGCGGCCAAAGTGAAAGATAATCTATCTAAAGACCCCTTTAAGCCAAAGACTGACTTTGATGAAAAATTGCTGCACAACATCTACAAAAGAACTGTATCCCTCAAAGATACCATCAAATCACAGCTCAGTAATCCGGGTAAGACTCCACTTCCTTTTTTTATCAGCCAGTAGATGGCGCTAGAGTGAGACTTACTTTTAAATTAGTATTTTTTATGATGGCTGTCTGTGCTTTCTGAGGCATCATAGACAGTCTCTGTTCCCACTTCTGTGGGACTACAAGTACCAGCATGCCTTGATAGTCTACTCTCTACAATCGCTTTCATCAGCCACCCTGCTGTCTGTTCTCCAGTAATTTCCCTTGTTATATACATGATAGTTGTGTTATAATGCTGTAAATAACTGAAATTACCGTACTTTATTTCTCTGTTTACCACAGAGGAAACATCAGAATGGAAATCAACAGACGCAACACCTGTGAAAAAGCCGTGGGAAGAATCTGCAGCTGAAACAGGTGGGGAAGGGGTAAAACATTGTCCAATCAGTGGCTCATTTTCCTTTAAATTGTGGCTTTCCCATATCCCAGAGGCCCTCAGGAGGACTAAACATAAACTGGAGGGTGGTAGATTCAGAGGAAATGTGCAGAAACATTACTTCACTGAAAGGGTGGTTGAGGGTTGATAAGGGGAATAGCCTGCCGTCTGAGGTGGTTGAGGTAACACAGTAGAACAGTGTAAACACGCTTGGGATAAATATAAGGATATTTTAAATCTCAAACTAAATTGAGGGTAAATAGGGTCTAGGGTCAGTATAGTTTTAAATTAACTACTGGGCAAACTGGATGGGCCGTGTGGCTCTTATCTGCCATCACTTTTTGATACAGATTTACTAATCTGCGCGTTTGGAAAAGTGGAGATATTGCCTATAGCAACCAATCAGATTCTAGCTCTCACTTTCCGATTACATAATAGAGAATGTCAGCTAAAATTTGATTGGTTGCTATGGGCAACATCTCCACTTTTTCAAACCCGCAGCTTAGCAAATCTGGTCCTTTATGTTTCTATGTCCGGGGCTGATTCAGAGCTGCTCTTCAGTCTGACAGATGCACAGCCAAAATGAGCACTGAGCATGCTCAGAACAGGAGTGAGCACAGAAAGATGGAACTGGGAGTTTCACGATATTTAAATGAGAAAAGGGGCCTTTTTCTCATTTAAGTATGCGCAGTAGCTGTCCATTGTACCTGCGCTTCTGTGAAAATCTTACACCATCTAACTGGGGCCTGGTCTTCACTAGAGCCCCTAATTGTGGGGATAGTCTGGGCTGCAGAACAGCTAGCAGGTTTTGGCCCCTTGTAGGTTGTAACCAATACCTCAGTACAGTGTTCAGAGATTGTATAGATGGTATAGAAGGAGATACTACAGGGATAGCACAAAATACAGAGAGCAGGTAAGTCTGAACCACACAGGAGCAGATCAGACATGAGACTCCAGTGTATATGCATGAACAAGTAGTCTTTCCCTGGTGACCGATAAATAAACATGAACTATAGACCCAGAAAAAAACAAAGAGCCGGAGAGCCTGAGACTCAGTCCCCTGTAGGTCAAGGGAGAATAGAAGCGGTGAGAGCAAGTGACAGAGCTCTAACACACTAAACAGATAGCAACCAGCACGTGGAACGCTGAGAGTCAGCTGTCAGCAGCAGTGCCGGGACACTGGCCGACGACCACTGCACACACACACACAGGAGACACTAACACAAGGAACAGGAAGGATAGGGTACAAGGAAAGAGCCACACAACAGTCAGAACTAGCAATGCTAGACAGAGCAGAGATACCAGAGCAGGCAAAACACAGGAAACCAGACGCTTTAACCAGCAATGTGAGCCTCACACGGGATATTTAATAGGCACCTGTCCCAACCAGCTTCTGAGTCTGCACATCCCTTCCAGATGATTAGGAAGCAAGGTAGCAAAACATTAACCCTTACACACCTTTCTGGCCAGACTAATGGCGTGTAACAGGGAGAGGGATGGTTAGGGTTAGGCTGTTATAAGGAGAAGGTTAGGGTTTGGCTGCGGGACAGGAAGGGTTAGAGTAAGACTATGGGACAGAGGGGTTAAGGTTAGGCTGTTATAAGGGGAAGGTTAGGGCACAGGGAGGGTTAAGGTTAGACAGCTAGAGGGGGAAGGTTAGAGTTAGGCTGAGGGACAGGGAGGGTTAAAGTTAGGCAGCTAAAAGGGAAAGGTAAGGTTTAGGCTGCGGGACAGGGAGGGTTAGGCTGAAGGAGAGGGAGGGTTAGCTTTAGTTTGTTATAAGGGGAAGGTTAGGGTTTGGCTGTGGGACAGGAAGGGTTAGAGTAAGACTGTGGGACAGAAGGGTTAAGGTTAGGCCGTTATAAGGGGAAGGTTAAGATTCGGCTGCAGGACAGAGGCTTAGGATTAGACTGCGGAACAGGAAAGGTTAAGGTTAGGCTGCTAAAGGATGAAGGTTAGGGTTAGGCTGTGGGACAGGGAATGTTAAGGTTAGGCTTCTATCAGGGGAAAATTAGGCTGTGGGACAGGGAAGGTTAGGGGAGGGTTGATTTACCTGTCACCATTAAGAGTCTTCGACAATCCTCCAGGCGCTTTCACAACGTTTTTTTTGTTTCAGCCATATTGCGACAGTGTTACCGTCGTCGCTTTACTGTAGGGATGTGGTTTGTCACAAACAGCCTTTCTAAGTGAACCACATCCCCTTCAAGCATTATGAGGTAGATCCCCCATTAGGCCACATGTGTAATTCCCCAGTTATCTAACTTGTGCGCATGCACACAAAGTTCTTACCCTGGTGTACGTAACTTTGTTACTTATGCTGGCCGGTACAAAAAAGGGTCCAGAAATTTTTTTACAATGGTCGTATTTCCGCCATATAGGTGGAGATAGCCATGTAAATCGTGTGTCGGGGCGGGGGAAACCGTAAGTGTCCAGATTTCCTACTGAGAGTGGGGAGTGCAGGGGGCGTCCACTCCCTGCTACACGTTTGTACTTATGGACCCTCGCACACATGCAATGCGTGCGTGGGTCTAGTTCTCCCCTCCTTATGTCTTCTGTAAGGTCATCCCTCCCACTTAATGTGTTAGCTCACCTGACTAGGGCCCTCCATCCTAGTGTTATTCCTTCTTCCACCTCTTCTCCCTCACTTCATACTCTCTTGTCCCCCCTCTGCTACCCTTTTACCCCATCCCCACCTGGTGGCTCCCTCTCAATCTCTCCTCGTCCCTGATCTGCCAAGCTTGACACCTCACATTTTGCCTTGCGTTCTGTGCTTGCTTAACTTATTGTATTTTTGTGATATTTTTATATTTATATTGTATTTAATATATACTATGCTGTCCATCCCTACCCTGTATGTCTGTACTGTAGTTTGTTGTATTATGCGGACACCTTGTGGCGCTTTATAAATAAACGATGATAATAATAAAAGGGTGCATGCTCCCTCCAGTCAAAACAGGCCACTTGCGCACTTTGTGTGCATAAGTGGCTTAACAGATGGACCTGTAGATCCGGTCCATAGTCTGTGTTGTTTGGCAGTCTCTAGGAGGCAATGTGTATTGTTTGGCAGTCACTTGGATGCAGTGGGAATTGTACAGCAGAGAGAGCATTTGTAGTAATGGCAATCATTTAAGAGCAAAATAGAAGTGGGTCAATAATTCACAGATAAGGCTCAATGTTCGTATGTGCAGGCAGTCCTTTTATGTCAAAAGGTTGTGAAAATACCCAGTTGGTGATTCATGTAATAATAAAAAGGTTCTTTTTATTTCCATAGAATTTTATAGTAGATGTCTGAACTTGTTGCACTCCACAGGTGCTTTTGGGTTTTGTTTTTTTGTTTTTTTATTTATTTATTTATTTACATGTTTCATTGCTGATACATCCGCATTTCTTTTAGATAGTGCCACATTATATGTACAGAAAAGAAAATATAAATAGTTGTCGAGCCTGTCTGGCAAGCAGGTTGCTAGGAAATTGCCTAACAAGTATTATTTTGCATGTATGTAATTTGTTTAATTTTGGACACTGGACAAAGTTTCCACTGGTATTATGATTCTCTAATGTTGAAAAGTGAAGTGTGTGAGAATCATGAACGTGTGCTATAGATATATAGGCCCTGATTCAGAGATTGAAAATAAGAACTTAGTTACACCTGGTCTAAACCATGTTGATTTCAGGGGAGTCAAATTTCATTTGTTGCAACAGTATTATAGCTAAGAGGTGATGTTTCCCAGCTCAAGTCTAATTAGCAGTTTAAAAGTGAAGCTGATCATGTATCAGTGTGCAATAAGTAAAAGCGAAGCATTCTCCCTGCATGCATAGAATAAAATTAACTTGACTCCCCCTGAAATCAACATGGTTTTGCCCAGGTGTAACTTGAAGTTCTTATTTTCAGCCTCTGAATCAGGCCCAATAGTGTGCATCTGTTTTTATTTATAATAGAATCTGTCCTATACAAATTTGTATAGGTCTATCAACATCATATAAAACTGACTTAATAAGGAGTCTGGTATTACATAGCAGTGTCCAGCAACCTAGGTACTAAATGTATTGTGAAAGTTTCCTAAAGCGCTTAAAACCAATAAGTTCTTACAAGATTGGAGTAAGATAGCTTTTTTTTGTCCTGTTACATTTTCTCAATGATCAAATATATATATATATATATTTTTTTTTTTATTGTAACTTTAAATGATTGGGCTTAAATTTTGCTTTCTTATGCCAACTTTGAAGCCTAAATTGAGCTTATTTGTGGGGAAAAAACATTATTGCAAAATGGGCTACGTTATTCCGCCCCTTCCATCCCCTGTTACAGTCGCAGGTAGTCATAGGCTGTGCATTGCGTTTTACTGTGAATAACCACTGTTTTGTGTACATCTGCTGGAGTGATGCAGTTACCAGCCAATAACAATCAAGCACAACGTTTTTCCCAGAATCCTTTGGGTGGGTTTGCTGCTACACAGGATACAGACATAATTCTATTCTATTGATGACAATTAGTGCACATTTAAACCTTGTTAAAGTGTTATCTTCTTTTATTGACTATTACTGTTTTCCATACAGAGAATTGCAAATGGAAACCTCCGCCTAATCAGAGACCCCATGAAGGGAAACCACATAAAGCAAGTAAGTTGTCATCTCTTTACATGTTTTGTCTTGACACGAGAGGTTCCATTTTTGTGCACACATCGGAGGTGGGGAGAGAGTGAGCGTGGATTTTTACTGTGATCTTTTTAGGGGTAAGTGTCAGAAGGAGGTTTACAGATTAAATTGAGTTATTTAAAGGGTTTGTCTGATTTTAAACATTTTCCCGTCCATAAAAGGAATGCCACCTAAGATCACAGAGGACCAGAGCATTTTGTATACTGAGCTGTCTTAGGCTCGGGAGAGGGTCAACCTTCAAAGGAGAAGAGGAATCAGAATACAAGGAAACAGGAGGTTACTAAGATTAGAGTAAATGCAGGGAAATATTACTAGTGGATGAATGGAAAAGCTTCCCATCCGATACAGTATTAGAGGCTAATCCGATGGCTTGGAAAACGCCCCTAATCCGGGATGAAACGCGTTAGGTTCCAGACTGTTACATTACACAGGAGATTGATTCACTGTAAAGAAAGATTGTAAGCAGTTGCTATATTTGGAATCGTACAGCCCTGAGGTCTGTGAACCAAGGCCTGGATTCTAAACTAATACTGCAAGCAGTCATCTGTTACGTTACCTACGGAAGTCTGCTGTAAAATGGTACTGGTAATGTGCAGTACCGTTATCTCCGCAACGGAGCGCTCCATACAAAGCAGAGGCCCAATACGCATGCGTAGTAGCTCAATTATTAAAACAATGTACGTAAGACAAAAACGACGTAACTGTGAATCCGGAGCTCTGTTCCTATATGTTATATTATGACTGCTTGATCATTCCTCTTTACTAACAATCTTGTGTATGTTCTATACATATATGTATTTTAGCTATGTTTTTGTATTTTATATATGTATGTTTATTAAACTGTTAGTGATTTTTTTTATATGTTGTGGTATCCAGTAGTCACTACCAAAACCTATTTGTCCTCTGAACTCAGTTACATAATGTTGGTTTAGGACACACCCCTTCCTGTTAACCAGAAGGTTAAGTTTTGTTTCCTGTGTCAGAGATATTTTTTGAATTTTAGATCATTCCCCTTTTTTTCTATTTAATCTACCTTTAAATCAACTAAAATTAGACTCATCCAATATTGCTCGTCAGTGTTTTATTTTTGTATTTTTCTGAAAGAAAAAAAAATCAAATATATGATTTACAGTACCGCACTTAGGTGAGCAGGGCACTCCCCCTGGCCACTCCCCCTGCGCTTCTATGTGCAACGCGAGAGTCTTTCTGCAGGGGGCAACCTTAACTATTCAAAGAGGATCGCACATGAGGACTAAACCCAGCCCTTACTGTAGGATTGCACCATGGGTGTGACTTACGCATGATTTCACAGATCCAGAGCTACATTTTCATTACGTTTCCTAGCGTAGCGTATTTACTATGCCCTCCCCTCGGCCTTATGTAGTTTATCCGTGTTACGTTTTCCAAACCCTACCTTAACTTTTCCAAGCATAACTCCCGATGGCCGTAATGGCTGCACGTACTTATGCGCCTAAGTACGGCCATACTGTACCACTTAAACGCCTCACCCCGCCTTCATATCGTAATTAAGGTGGTCGTATGTGACTGGCCCTTACGATACGCAGCATCAGGCGGCTGATGCGGGGGCTATCAGTACTGCACATGCGCAGTAGCAATATTCAGTGACTTACGATATATACTGAAGTCAGCTTTAGCGTCTGATTGAGGATCAGGTCCACGATGACAGCCATGTTCACGATGCACCACCCAAATTTAGTCCCGCTTACTATACTCAGAGTCCCTCGCCAGACAGCTCTCCATTGGATAGCGGTGAAGGGAGGGTTTTCTATGCAGTGAGTTTGTCCAATAACTTTGCCCTTCTGCTCATTTGTCTCATCCTCTTCCAGATAAGCCTAAAACGAATCCAGCAAAAGATCCGGGTACAGCTCCACCTCACGGTATGCCCACCAGTCCTGCCCAGATAGTTTCATATGGGTTCATGTGTTTGTAGTGTTGGGGAGGGGGAAGGCGTTTGGCTGGTATCTGCCATTTCACACAATGTTGTACATCTAATAGAAATGCAATGGCATAAAAGTGACATAAGAAAAGAACACATATTAGGACAGATGAGCTTAATCCCTATAGTGATGATGGTGTAGAGTCTACAGCGAAGCTGGGAGTGGGGGGGGATGATGATGATGATGGTGTAGAGGCTACAAAGAAGCTGATGGTATAGAGGAAGCTGATGATATAGAGGCTACAGAGAAGATGAGAGTGTAGAGGCTACAGAGACGATGGGCCTGATCCTGAGCTACGATGCAGCGCTGAGCGTCCTAACGCTCAGCGCTACATCGCTGACTCCCCCCTGACACTCCCCCTGTGCGGGCGTATAGCCCCTTCCTTACGCCGGGTGAAGGCTACCCTAACAAGAAACATGTAGCGGTAAGGAAGAATGACAGTAGATACACAAGAAACATCTAGCGGTAAGGAAGAATGACAGTATATACACAAGAAACATGTAGCGGTAAGGAAGAATGACAGTAGATACACAAGAAACATCTAGCGGTAAGGAAGAATGACAGTATATACACAAGAAACATGTAGCGGTAAGGAAGAATGACAGTAGATACACAAGAAACATCTAGCGGTAAGGAAGAATGACAGTATATACACAAGAAACATGTAGCGGTAAGGAAGAATGACAGTAGATACACAAGAAACATGTAGCGGTAAGGAAGAATGACAGTAGATACACAAGAAACATCTAGCGGTAAGGAAGAATGACAGTATATACACAAGAAACATGTAGCGGTAAGGAAGAATGACAGTAGATACACAAGAAACATCTAGCGGTAAGGAAGAATGACAGTATATACACAAGAAACATGTAGCGGTAAGGAAGAATGACAGTAGATACACAAGAAACATCTAGCGGTAAGGAAGAATGACAGTATATACACAAGAAACATGTAGCGGTAAGGAAGAATGACAGTAGATACACAAGAAACATGTAGCGGTAAGGAAGAATGACAGTAGATACACAAGAAACATCTAGCGGTAAGGAAGAATGACAGTATATACACAAGAAACATGTAGCGGTAAGGAAGAATGACAGTAGATACACAAGAAACATCTAGCGGTAAGGAAGAATGACAGTATATACACAAGAAACATGTAGCGGTAAGGAAGAATGACAGTAGATACACAAGAAACATCTAGCGGTAAGGAAGAATGACAGTATATACACAAGAAACATGTAGCGGTAAGGAAGAATGACAGTAGATACACAAGAAACATGTAGCGGTAAGGAAGAATGACAGTAGATACACAAGAAACATCTAGCGGTAAGGAAGAATGACAGTATATACACAAGAAACATGTAGCGGTAAGGAAGAATGACAGTAGATACACAAGAAACATCTAGCGGTAAGGAAGAATGACAGTATATACACAAGAAACATGTAGCGGTAAGGAAGAATGACAGTAGATACACAAGAAACATCTAGCGGTAAGGAAGAATGACAGTATATACACAAGAAACATGTAGCGGTAAGGAAGAATGACAGTAGATACACAAGAAACATGTAGCGGTAAGGAAGAATGACAGTAGATACACAAGAAACATCTAGCGGTAAGGAAGAATGACAGTATATACACAAGAAACATGTAGCGGTAAGGAAGAATGACAGTAGATACACAAGAAACATCTAGCGGTAAGGAAGAATGACAGTATATACACAAGAAACATGTAGCGGTAAGGAAGAATGACAGTAGATACACAAGAAACATCTAGCGGTAAGGAAGAATGACAGTATATACACAAGAAACATGTAGCGGTAAGGAAGAATGACAGTAGATACACAAGAAACATGTAGCGGTAAGGAAGAATGACAGTAGATACACAAGAAACATCTAGCGGTAAGGAAGAATGACAGTATATACACAAGAAACATGTAGCGGTAAGGAAGAATGACAGTAGATACACAAGAAACATCTAGCGGTAAGGAAGAATGACAGTATATACACAAGAAACATGTAGCGGTAAGGAAGAATGACAGTAGATACACAAGAAACATCTAGCGGTAAGGAAGAATGACAGTATATACACAAGAAACATGTAGCGGTAAGGAAGAATGACAGTAGATACACAAGAAACATGTAGCGGTAAGGAAGAATGACAGTAGATACACAAGAAACATCTAGCGGTAAGGAAGAATGACAGTATATACACAAGAAACATGTAGCGGTAAGGAAGAATGACAGTAGATACACAAGAAACATCTAGCGGTAAGGAAGAATGACAGTATATACACAAGAAACATGTAGCGGTAAGGAAGAATGACAGTAGATACACAAGAAACATCTAGCGGTAAGGAAGAATGACAGTATATACACAAGAAACATGTAGCGGTAAGGAAGAATGACAGTAGATACACAAGAAACATGTAGCGGTAAGGAAGAATGACAGTAGATACACAAGAAACATCTAGCGGTAAGGAAGAATGACAGTATATACACAAGAAACATGTAGCGGTAAGGAAGAATGACAGTAGATACACAAGAAACATCTAGCGGTAAGGAAGAATGACAGTATATACACAAGAAACATGTAGCGGTAAGGAAGAATGACAGTAGATACACAAGAAACATCTAGCGGTAAGGAAGAATGACAGTATATACACAAGAAACATGTAGCGGTAAGGAAGAATGACAGTAGATACACAAGAAACATGTAGCGGTAAGGAAGAATGACAGTAGATACACAAGAAACATGTAGCGGTAAGGAAGAATGACAGTAGATACACAAGAAACATGTAGCGGTAAGGAAGAATGACAGTAGATACACAAGAAACATGTAGCGGTAAGGAAGAATGACAGTAGATACACAAGAAACATGTAGCGGTAAGGAAGAATGACAGTAGATACACAAGAAACATGTAGCGGTAAGGAAGAATGACAGTAGATACACAAGAAACATGTAGCGGTAAGGAAGAATGACAGTAGATACACAAGAAACATGTAGCGGTAAGGAAGAATGACAGTAGATACACAAGAAACATGTAGCGGTAAGGAAGAATGACAGTAGATACACAAGAAACATGTAGCGGTAAGGAAGAATGACAGTAGATACACAAGAAACATGTAGCGGTAAGGAAGAATGACAGTAGATACACAAGAAACATGTAGCGGTAAGGAAGAATGACAGTAGATACACAAGAAACATGTAGCGGTAAGGAAGAATGACAGTAGATACACAAGAAACATGTAGCGGTAAGGAAGAATGACAGTATATACACAAGAAACATGTAGCGGTAAGGAAGAATGACAGTATATACACAAGAAACATGTAGTGGTGAGGAAGAATGACAGTATATACACAAGAAACATGTAGTGGTGAGGAAGAATGACTATATATGGGGGAAACCAGTTCAATTATTAGTGATGGATTTTTAAGGTCAGCGTGTTTGACTGATATTTAGTGTGTGATTTTGAATCATTTATTCTGCATGGCTCTTTTCCAGATGCTGAGAAACTGAACGTGAACCCCATTACCGCACACAAGAAGGTCATCATGTCCGACGGCTTCACCAAACTGCAAGTCAGCGAAGTTTTTAAAAACTATCCAAACAATCCCCATCAGTTTGTCAGCTGCTCCCAGGTCCTCTGCAATCAGGGCTTTGCAAGCGGCATCCACTACTGGGAGGTCATTAAAGAAGGTGGAAACTTCAGTGGGATTGGCGTGGCCTACAATAGCATCGCCCGTACGGGAATAGAGAGCCGCCTTGGCCGCAACAAGGTGTCCTGGTGTATTGAGTGGTGTAACAACAAGCTACAGGCCTGGCATAATGATAAGCAAACCGACCTCACCGTTCCCAACACAAACAGATTTGGGGTGTTGCTCAATTTTGACGAAGGGTCCATCTCTTTCTTTTGCATTGGGAAAAAATTTAGCCAAATTTACAGGTTCCGTGCCCAGTTTACAGAACCCGTGTATCCTGCTTTCTGGCTCTTTTCTAGCCCCACTGACCTGACTCTTTGTCAGGACTACTAAGAGCTGGGACTTTCTAGTGCCTGGTAGAGGAAAATTTTAATTATGTGCTGGGTGCAGGTTGATTTTTGTCTTGTTAGATGGTGGAACAATCTTATATTTAGGGAATTAAGGGTTGAAATCTACAAAAAAGAAAATTATACTATTTAAGTAAAAATGTCATAAGTCCGTTTTAAATCAATGACCCTGTAGCCTGTACTTATTAACCATTGCAATCTGTAGTACCATCTATAAGGTCTTCCTTGTAATGTTTGCATGGCTTCCTAATACATAGAAACCCCTCTTATGTATACATACATATTGGCATGCATATTTTGCTGTGCACCAATATCGGTGAACAATTCATTAGGGAGGAGGGATATTCACATTATTAATAACAGGAGTGTAATCTGTACATTAGCCTCTGCTGTGGAAGCTATTGAATTCGGGATCCACAACCCCACAAGTAGGAGAGAATGGACACTAACCCACCATGTGTATCTCCTATGCCCGTGCGGCTATCAGGCCCTCCATCGATCCGCTGCACTCTGTTGCAGGGATTATGGTTCTGCCTGAGTTATTTATTGGGAATCCGGCCCGTAATCTCTACGGACATGAGCAACGAGTGGGTTGGACTCAACTCAGGTCCATCGTCAACTTGCTTGCAGTTTGCTTTCCCCCTCCAGAATATCCTTTAACCAGTCCTTGGCAAAGTCACTTCTGTGTCCATATAGTTTAATTTAGAGTTCTTTTAGGGATCCACCGGCATAAATGCCACCTCACTTTCTGTACCATACCAACAAAACTGCTGTACTTATACATGAGATATCCCTATAGGCCAACACCCAAGAGTCACAAAAGCAAATGGTTACAATACACAGCATATTGCTGAAATGGTCGCTGGGAATAGGCTCTATTAAGGTTTTGGAGACCTATATTGCTGAAGGCAGCACAGAATCAGCTTATATCCAGATAAAGGAGATCTATCCTTGTCATGCACTCTATTTTGGAGGAATGGTGGGGTTCTGCTTACTGTGCTTTGACCCAGTGTTGTCGAGGTGTTGGTCCTTGTCCTGTGTGAATGAGCAGTTGGGACATATTTGGAATCGATACACTGCAACATTTCTTAGGGATCTTGTAAAGTGTGGCCCCTAGGACCTCCTGATGTTGTTCTAGTAGATGGCTGAATGGTCTGATTATTTCACATGCTGAATAATAGAATAATCCATGGCTATAATGGTCTGAGACACTGTGAAGGCCATTTCTGCTATGCGTATATGGAAAATAGACTTGGGGTATTGGGGCAAGGAAGTGTGACCCTCTTTCTACCACGTTTCTTAACAATCAGATGATATGGATGTATGACTGGATGCTGTTCCATGGCCAGGTCTTGTCTAAAGGAGTGTCTATAGGAGACAGTGAGGCTTTATGGTGCATTATTATGATATTAATTGATTTAATTAGTAAAAATAATCTCTATGAATGTCATATTGTATCAGTCAATTACACATGAAGCAATGCGACATTAGTGACCTTTTCTTGTCTTGAATGTCTTATGGATAAGTAACAGAGGTCCATATTCACAGTAACATAGTTTTAGTCTTACGTACGTTGTTTTAGGAATTGAGCTACTACACATGCATAGTAGATTATTTACGCTATCTACGTACAATTTATGTACCTAGATTGCATAAGCGCGGTACGTAGATAGCGTAAATAATCTGCGCATGTGTAGTAGCTCAATTCTTAAAACAACGTACGTGAGAGGAAAACTACGTAACTGAATCCGGGTTCAGAGGTAAGATAGATGCATTGAGGTCAGACTATACAGTGGTATGGGTCTCAGATACATGTGGAATCTTTCCTTTATGGGATTTCACATTGGTTGGGTGCTGAGCTATACGTCTTGTGACATTGAATTTTGCTTCCTAGCCTTTAGGTTTTAATGTCTCCACAATGATCTGTTCCAGGGACCCTGCACCCCAGGACAGTGGACTCATACTTAGACCTCAGGAGGGGAGTTTAGAGACCCCTGTCTGTTTCTCTGCTTGTGGCCGTCATTTGCATTCCAAATCCTCCGTCTTTCTCTCATAATGTTCAGTAGAGAGATCTGTCCTGTCATATTGTGGTTGTGTGATAAACAGTGGAGGGTAAACCCCGTGTTATCATTGTCAGGTGGCAAACAGTGGAGGGTTAACCCTGTGTTATCACTGACATGACAGGCAATGTGTGACAGGCAATGTGGATTGAGCTTGTCTTAATATTGTCATGTCTCAGCCAGTGGGTATTAACCCCGATTTATCACTACAATGTGACAGGAAGGTGGGATTAACCCTGTCATATCATTGACATGTGACAGGCAGGTGGGATTAACCCTGTCATATCACTGACATGTGTCAGGCAGGTGTGATTAACCGTGTCATATCACTGTCATGTGACCGGCAGTGGAAACAAACCATGTTGGGGCTGATCATTAGGCGCACACGAATCGGTAATATGTATCTGCTTGCAAGACATGCACAGGCTGCGTGCGATACAAAGGCGTAACAGTAGCTATGGATGAATATACAAGTACAGCAGGTAGGCTGTGAGCAGCCAGTCTGAATGCAGCTATTTCTGCATATACATTACGTAAGTGCAGGGTAGTACACTGTAATGTATACTGGAAATGTGTCATGGTCATGTGGCAGTAGAGTTAGCCCTGTCAAATCAGTGTCATGTGACAAGTGGCAGGGACTAACCACATTCGATCCATGTCGTGTAATGGAAGGCAAAAATACACTGTCAAATCAGTGTCATGTGACAGGCGGCAGGGATTAACTGTATTTGATTAGTGTCACGTGACAGATGGTGGCAATGCACTGTCAAAGCAGTCATGTGACATATGCAATAATTAATCAGTGTCACATGACAGACGGTGGTTATACACTGTTGACTAAGTCATGTGACAGATGGAGGGGATAACCCATGTCCGATCACTGTCATGTCCTGGATTACCCTGCCAGGTCTTTGTCATACGACAGACATTGAAGTCCAGTGACTATACATCTCTTCATGTCACAGACATCAAGCATTGCCCTGTCAGATCAGTGTCATGACATACTGACGGGATTACCCTGCCAGGTCTTCGTCACATGGCAGACATTGAAGTGCAGTGATTATAAAACTCTTCATGTCACAGACGTCAACCATTGCCCTATCAGATCAGTGTCATGTGACATACCGACGGGATTACCCTGCCAGGTCTTCGTCACATGGCAGACATTGAATTCCAGTGACTATACAACTCTTCATGTCACAGACGTCAACCATTGCCCTATCAGATCAGTGTCATGTGACATACTGACGGGATTACCCTGCCAGGTCTTCATCACGTGGCAGACATTGAAGTGCAGAGACTATACAAATTTTCAGGAAATAATAAACAGGAAATGACCCTGTTTTGTTGCTGACATAGCAGGAAGTGGATAGAAACCCTGTCTTATCATATAGGGCTCATATAAGACACGAAATGACTTCTCTTCTTTTCTTATTTCTGTCTTTTCTGGAGGTGGGTTCCTCCATTAGGTAGCAGCTACAACACATAGAAATATAGATGGTGGTCAAGCCCTAGCGCCAGAAAGATTATCTGTCATATAAGACACAACAGAGTTTTCATTATTTAATGTATATCACTTGATATACAGTTGACAAGTTACTGCTAGTATGTCCAGTGTATAAAAGTGACAGTCTTACCAGGGTCTGGACATTCCAGAGACCACAGATTATTCCCACACAGTTGGTCATAGGGGAAGCATGGTGTGTGCAGAGAGGAAGAAGGTATACAAATACTTTATTACCACCTTATGAATTGATTCTTCTCAGACCTTCCAACCTGACCCATTCCACCAGGTACACAATTCTCCACTCCTGAGCTTCCAGCTGTCACTCGCCTGGTTGACTGATGTTTTAAAAAACGTTTTTTCTCTTCAATACAGGTGGTTACCATAGTAATGGATTGTTGGAAGCTTAGAAGCAGATTATTTTGTACCAAGTGGAATGGGTCATTTTGGAGTGTCTGTCTTCCTCATCCTTTCACATCTATACCTGGTGTCACCACCTGTACATTTGTGATAATCAGGTTTCCTGAATAGTTTTACACTGGTACTGAAACAATTTGTAAAAAGTTGCACACTTCAAATAATCATATTCCTAGTATGAAATACCCACAATGCATATGTTCCTTTGTGGCTAGAGGCAAAATTGGGGAATCAATATCTAACGATTCAT
>WWET01004148.1:54629-66605 GCA_011038615.1 Limnodynastes dumerilii
CCCTAGTAGTCCCCATTCATGTGTCTCCAGCCTCCCTAGTAGTCCCCATTCATGTGTCTGCAGCCTCCCCAGTATCAACAATCATGTGTCTCCAGCTCTGCAGTATTCCGCATTCATGTGTCTGCAGCCTCCCCAGTATCAACAATCATGTGTCTCCAGCTCTGCAGTATTCCCCATTC
The DNA here is from genome assembly GCA_011038615.1 of Limnodynastes dumerilii. Taxonomy (NCBI): domain Eukaryota; kingdom Metazoa; phylum Chordata; class Amphibia; order Anura; family Limnodynastidae; genus Limnodynastes; species Limnodynastes dumerilii. Next base: position 54,809 of record WWET01004148.1, read on the forward strand.
ATGTGTCTCCAGCCTCCCTAGTAGTCCCCATTCATGTGTCTGCAGCCTCCCCAGTATCTCCTTATTTCCTTAAGGCAAGGTCTTCCAGTGCTTTCTCTCCTGTTGGAGGCACTGCACTGTAGCAAACTTGGCAACATCCCGTGGCACACTGGTTGAGGAGCACTGCACCAGACGATTTTCCACCTATAATCGTCCGATATTAATAAAAAAAACTCTGATTTTCCATCTCCTTTTATCATCCCCCAAATATCGGTTTTGACCATACACGTGGCGATAAATAATTTTGTATCGAACGATTTTTCAGTACAAATTTGCATAACGGGCTGTGCTGAGTGTACGTTCGTCCTAACGTCACCTGGTAGTTATCGGCGACGATGTCATGATTATCGTTAAATGCCCATACACCGTGTGATTTTACATTTTATTTTTCGCTTTTGGCACGATTTAAATCAAACATGTCAAACGATCCCATAATCGTTCAAACCAGCTTTTGGATGATCGCCCATAAAATCGTTACCATACACTTGAACGATAATTTGAACGGTAACACAATGATTGCAAAATCGGAACGATAATCGTTCTAGTGTATGGCCAGCTTTACTTTAATCTTTCCCCTGTTTTCTAACAGATTTACATTTGTTACCATGTTTATGTAATATATAATTAGCAGTTCTGTTTGCTATTCATGTTGGCATCTTGGCATGCTGTCTGCGTTGGCTATACAGTAATCTGTTTTACTTGAAAATGGAATAAAAATGATCAATAAAAAAAAAAAAAGTATACAATGTTGTTGTATCTGTAATAAACAAATCATACAATATAATGCTTGTGCAGTTTTTATTTATCCCACTGTGATTGGGGGTCACTTACATAAGACACCACCATTTGTTTAGTGTTATGCTTATAATGAGATGACTGACACTCAAAGGTCACGGCACATCGAACATTAAACACACACATGCATGCACCAGATGGTGAGGCGAGGCATTTCAATGGGCCTGATCCAGAGCTACGGCCGCAAGCAATCTTACGCCGATCGTAAGTGAAAATTAGTGAAAAAAAACGCACTGCGCATGTGCAGTATGACAACTTCCGGTCGACCGAAGGACATGAGCGTATTTTCAGCGTATTTTTCGCTCAAGGGGCGTGCATTTTGTACGACGATAGTCTGGACGCTCGTGTTACTACACAGAGGCGGGGATAGCCATTTAAATGGTACAGTATGGGCGTGCTAAGCCCAGTACGACCAGCGTATCGGTACGAAAATTCGCATGTACGCTGGAAAATCTAAGGGTAGGGTTCAGCCGCCGTAAGCAGGTACAATCAATGGGAGTGTTATGGGCGTGAAAGTTTATACGCCCGGGCGAACGTACGCTACGCTCGCGGGCGATTGCGGTTGTAGGTCTGGATCAGGCCCAATGAAACAAAACTTCTGTACATCCGAGCATTCTGCACGCACAGCGATACGTGGGGAAAAGTTACGGTAGGGTTAGGGACACAGAAGTCACCTAAATGACATCTGTGAGGGGGGCGTGTCATAGGAGTGTACTAGTCTCTCCCGTGCGAACTTATAGAACTCTGTGCGTAGGTATAGCACTCTTAAGTCTGGATCCGGTCCTTCATCATCGGGATTAAGGGTATTTATTTAGTCCATGTCTGTCTATCTATCTCATGTCTGTCTGTCTCAAGTCTGTCTATCTATCTCAAGTCTATCTAGCTCATGTCCCTATCTCATGTCTGTCTGTCTCAAGTCTGCCTGTCTGTTTTCCAATAATTTTCTATGTCTGCAGGGCCGCCATCAGGGGGGGTACAGCTGGGACTACTGTCCCGGGCACGCAGCTGATGGGGGCCCGCCATAATTTCAGTGCCAATGCGCAGGGAAGAAATTCCCTATGCACCGGCCAGATGGTAGCGCAGGTCTGAGAAGCCCCGCCCACTTGGCGGCATTGATTATATAACAGGGGTGCGGGGCCCGACTGGTGAGTCCCGGGCCCCAGAAATTGTGAAGGCAGCCCTGCATGTCTGAATCCAGTCCTAGAGGCAGATTGCGGGTTACGGATTATTCACATTGAAGTCACTCTGCATTATTGGGTGCGATTATTCCTGTGAGGCCATTTATTAGGGGACTGGCACCTGTCTGGGATTTTTACACCACGAGTTCCAAACACTTTGTGATCCAGTTTCTGTGCTCCTGGAAGTGATCTACCGGTTTAGAGATCCCGTGCTGGCTATCACCAGGGCTCCCGGTATCTTCAATCCACTGGAGCAGACACTGAATATAGAAATTGTAAGTCAGGAAAAAGAGCAACACGTCAGGAAGTGAGTCACATGAAAAACTGCGCCTTAAAATAGGACTATCTACTATGAATAAAATCTATAGGAAGTCCATGGATTAGGATTGCCAAATGGTAATGAAATGAACAATACTACACAATGTCATATAAGTGATTTCATTATTTCAGGGCTCTGTAAAACTGAATAAGGCTAAATGTGCTTTTAACTACAAGGAACAAACGAGAGGTCCAGCGCTCCATACAAACATTATATAACACTATGCGTCAGCACATACATAAAAAGGAGGTTTAGTTCAGAGTATAGCTATATTGAGTTAAGCTCACCTGCCCAGTGTCCATGCACTTCCTGTAGGTGAGTCCCTTTATCTGTTTGCTGTTACTGTTAGTTTACCCTTCCCCAATATGGCCACCGCACACTGTTCAAATGGCAGGAGTGTCTTAGTACAGACCTCCTGAGTACACATATTGCAGATGGATAGGGACTCACCTACAGAAGGTGCCTTGACGCTGGGCAGCTGAAATGTGAGTTTAAATCATAAAACTACTAGTTAAAAGCCGTCAAAATGTCGAAAAAAAATGTGGCCCTACTCCTGCCACTGGCCAGCGTACTTCTGGGACACCGTGCTCATTGGCCCATCCTCCTGGGACACCGTGCTCATTGGCCCATCCCCCTGTTGCTCATTTATAAAGGTGAGAAGTGGTGTTAGCCTTTTATTTAATAGATTCCTTGTTGACAGGGCAAGCTCAGTAATTAAATATCAGTCTTAAGAACTTAAGACTGTAAAGCTGAGTACAAGGACGAGGTCTTATCTGTGTGGAGTTTGTATGTTCTCCCAGTGTCTGCATGGGTTTCCCCCCACATTCCAAAAAACATACTGGTAGGTTAATGGTCTGCTGAGTAAATTAACCCTAGTCTGTGTGTTTGTATGTGTTAGGGATCTTAGTATCTAGCTCCAATAGGGGCAGGGACTGATGTGAATGCTTAATATTCTCGGTAAAGCTGCGGACAATTTGTGGTGCTATATAAATGAGTGTTAATAATAATAATAATAATAATAATAATTATACATGACATTGTCTGCATGCCCCCCACATTCCAAAAAACATACTGGTAGGTTAATGGTCTGCTGAGTAAATTAACCCTAGTCTGTGTGTTTGTATGTGTTAGGGATCTTAGTATCTAGCTCCAATAGGGGCAGGGACTGATGTGAATGCAATGCTTCTGCTGACAATTTGTGGGGTTATATAACTAAGTGTTAATAATAAAAATGGTACCTCATTTACATTATTGTGGAAAAGTTGTGAAGTTAAGGATTTTCTGCTAGGGAGCACCAGCCAAAATCTTGCCTCGGTTACCAGATTTACTAGGGCCGGCTCTGGGTTGAGCACACCCCCAATAGCTTGGCCACGCCCATAATGAGTTAGCCAAAGCGGCGGCACAAATGCATTTAATACGCAAAAAAAAGTTGTGACGCCCCTGGTGCCAGTGACTACCTGCATTGCAATAAATCTCTTTATTGGAATGTGAAATACTTGTCAATAGCTTCTTTATTCTGTATACACAGCTATAGAGTTAGTGTGAGGTGACAATTTCAGCTCAACTTCTAAAGTAGAAAAAAAAAATCAGTTCAGTATATTATTTTATTTTCCGCAAATGCAAAAAAATTTATTTTTAAATCTCAAATTGCAAAATAGGTTGTCCAGGTACAGATGTTTCTCTTCTTTATTGTTGCTCATGGAATTACCCAAATAATATTTTATTTTTGATATTATCACATTACAAGCCAATAAATAATAATAATAATAATAATAATAAAAAGAAGAAGAATATAAAATATTATTAAATAATAAAATAAAATATTTACTTAAAACAGTAACAAAAACAAGCAACAGCTGCAAAGGCATGCAACACCAGTGATAAAGAAAAGGTCCACTACACTTAAGCTGGAAGCACAATAACTATCGGGCGGATCATATGATTCCAGACTATTGAGAATGACAATTCAAACATGCGCACGCTCCCACAATCTTGATTTGTAGTTATTTAGAAGATCGTAGTTAATAAGAAGATCGTATTACAAAATCTAGCTTTATGAATGTCATAAAAATCGCGATCACCTATGGACAAATGGGTAGTATGTACACAAGAATGCCTGCCTGTATGACTTTTGTGGGGGATGCGGATCCCGGTCTCAGGGGTCGTATTTTGAACATGATGCAGACACCAGCTGAATGGTGACTGTATCATTGTTCGAGTAGTTTGCAAAAGAGAAATTGGGTACTGGGCACAGAAACCTATTTCCCAGTATCCAATAGCTACTTTCTGCGGCAGTTGTGACTGGTATATCAGGGTTAGTGCCGCATTTTGAAATGGAGGCTGGGAACAAGGGGTAAAAATGGAGTCTGGACACATACAAGGGGCAGAAATGGAGGCTGTGTACATATAAGGGGCAAAATGGAACCTGGACACATATAAGGAGCAGAAATGGAGGCTTGGCACACATATAAGGCATAAATAGGGGCTGAAAACATATAAGGGGCAGAAATTGAGGTTGGACGTACATGCAAGGGGCATAAGTGGAGGTTGAACACATGTGCAAGGGGCAAAAATAGAATCTGTACATATATAAGGGGCAGAAATGGAGGCTGGACACAAATACAAAGGAGCAGAAGTGGATGGTTACGCACATACAAGGAGCTGGAAATAAATGGTTGGATGCATAAATACCTTTTTTTCTGTTTGCTTTTTTTTGTGGGGGGAAGGTTAAAAAAACATTTTCCACCCTGAGCTTCACTAGATCTAGAAACAGCTCTGAAAGTATTGTACTATGAAGGAGCCATGGCTCAATTAATCTCCTGCACTTTTGAAGAAGTGGAACTAATAACGCTCTTATATCACTACCATTATTACAAGGTGAATTGCCGTGTAAAAAAAAAAGCCCTGTTGTAAGTCAAGGGAGGGTTAGGGTCAGGATGCAGGGGAGGGAGGATTAGGGTCAGGCTGCGGGAGAAGGGAGGGTTAGGGTCAGGCTGCAGGGAGCAGGGTCTTAGGGTTAGGCTATAGAGAAGGGAGAATTAGGGTAAGGCTGCGGGGGAGGGAGGGTTAGGGTCAGGCTGCAGGGTAGTGAGTGTTAGGGTCAGGCTGCGGGAGAAGGGAGGGTTAGGGTCAGGCTGCAGGGTAGGGAGGGTTAGGGTAATGGAATTGGAGGGTTAGAGTTAGAATTAGGGAAGGGTTGGGGTTAGTTTAGCCACTCACCTTTCGAAGCACCGCGTTCGGTGCTCCGTGGATTGATTGCTATGCCTCATCGAGGCATAAGCAATCAATATCCCAGCCATTTTGAAACAGTCTGGGAGAGAACGGCCACACCCCTTCCCATCAGCGGTGTTAGAGGCTTACACAGCAGAAAAATTCAACCACGTTTGTCGAAAACATAAAAATATCCTAAATCTTAATCAAAGCGGAGGATCAAATAGGGTCCAGGGTGGTAATGGGTTTACTTTGTATCTCTCTGCGATGTTGAAGCCGATGGCGGACTGAAGCTTGCGCAGACAGATGGGACACAGATCGAGCGGTCTCCGGTCAGACTCTTCCAGGTGGTTGGACCCCTGCATTACACACTGCAGCCACTGACAATGGCTGATGCCAAACATGTGTCCAATCTCATGTGTGAGTGTCTGAAACAATAATAATACACGGCGCATGGAGCGTTTAATCAATCAATGCGCATTGCATATTAGGTTACTGATCTATGCTGTGTATTGGACATAAAATAAAGAAGCTTACCTTACAGGACCTGAGGAGGAGCGAGCCCGTGATAGACGGAGTATAATAACCATCAAACACTGAATAATCCCTTTGTGCTGGTCGTCTCCCCTTTATCCGGCCCTTGTAACTCGGGTGGTAAAAATCTTCATCATAGCGAGCAAAACTAAATACCCCCGTTCCTGCAGGAATACGCAAACGAGGGTACTAGCAACAACACAATAACACAAAAGTCAGGACTACATACACCCATAGCTTTGCTAAAAGCAAAAAGGTTGTCATTGGCAACGAACACGATTTTAACTTCAGTGAAGCATACAAAAAGTAAACTATCACCTAAGTTGCTATGGAGACGATGTTGGATTCTTTGGTAATCTGTTCCCGTTTGTCCATTTTATCAGCGATTTAAATACTGAAGCCTTGTGCTTTGCTTTGTAGCAGGTTATGTAGATGGGAGATACTAGATCAGAAATGCATCTTACTTCCACAAGGAGACATTGGGCCGTATGCAGAAAAGTGCTACAGCGCATGCACAGTAATTTTGTAACATAATCTACGTTACTTCTTGCAATGTAGATTGCGTATACGCGGTCTTAAAGAACTCTGTCCGCACCTAACTCACTCAAGTGTGAATACGCTCATTAACAGACATTATGTTGTTCCTTCATAATGTAACTAGTACGTCTATATAATGAGGCAAAATCTGCGACACAGCACAGAAAGGGTTCAGACTTCCTTCATGCAGCTGTACATTTTTGGCAGGAACAGTATTGATTTTGCAGCAGTGGACATGACAGGAAGTTACGTCCAGAACTTCCTGTGCCATTTTGTACCGACTTACTGGCTTACAGGTATTGACTTATACTGTTCCAATAACTACAGCTGGAAAGAAGTGTTAAATATCTCTGATCTGTCAGTCTGTAGAGCACATCCAGCAATTACAAATAAACTTTTAGTCTTCGTCTTGTACCTTTACACATAAAGCCATTACAGAAGATCCAATTCATACACTGTATGAGCAGACACATGAACAATGGCCCAGGGCCAGTCTAGTTACCCTCCGTCTGAGATGCGATCCCAAACACAAAGTTCCATGAGTCTCGAGGATACAGGTCTATCATGGTAGCTCCAACAATGCAGAAGGCATCTGCCGGTTTAACGGTCTTCAGGTATTTCAGCAGGTCTCCTGAGGGCCAAGCAATAAGGGATGAACAGAATGTATGCGACAATCAGAGAACATGAACCACATACTGGACCTGAAACAGAACTCGAGCCTTTAACGGACGCACAGAGGTCTGTAATTCCACGCGTGAGAAGGGAGTGGACTCCTCTGTCACTCCCCTCTCACGGATGGATCCCTAAGGTAGAAGATCCGATGCATAACATATAGCACACACATGTGCAGTGTCAGAAAGACTTCTGCAAGTATACACTCATACATGGAGTGCCAAGCGCTGTTTTAAGCTGTCAATCTGTCAGCTTCTCTCACGCAGATGGGCTCACTCAGCCCCCGCCCCCAAAACTGCTCCACCCAGTCCTGTCCACCCAGATTGGGGACCGCCTCCTTGCTAATGAGGCCCGAACCTGTCACGTTCCACCCCGAATTCAGTAGTGCAGATGGAGTATATGTTACCTGCATGGACCTGCAGATTGTGTGTTGAATCATTGACCCGGAAAGAGCAGCCGGTATCCGCGATGGGGACTGGGCCCTGGACTATAACAGGCAGACCATAAAAGAAGGCCTGACAGTAACCTTTCAGCCAGCCAATGTATTCCTGAGTGTGTCCATCCGAGTCTCCAAACTGACCTGAAATAGGCACAACAGAGGCATGAAAGGGGCACGAGATCACGTTACAACATGTTACAACTGACGCTGGTACTGATACTGCTGCAAAAAATGATGGAAAATAATGAAGCAATAAAATTAACATAAAAGCAAGAAACGTCCAAATTTGCTGTACCCATGTCCTGACTGCGGTTTCTAGAGACGACCAAGTTCTGTAGCTGTGGAGAAAGGAGGGCTTAGGTTAGGCTGAAGGACAGGGATGGTTAAGGTTAGGCTGGGCTGCGTGTGTGACAGCAGTTGTGTATATTTGTGTGTGTGTGACAGCAGTTATGCATATTTGTGTGTGTGTGACAGCAGTTGTGTATATTTGTGTGTGTGTGACAGCAGTTATGCATATTTGTGTGTGTGTGACAGCAGTTGTGTATATTTGTGTGTGTGTGACAGCAGTTATGCATATTTGTGTGTGTGTGACAGCAGTTGTGTATATTTGTGTGTGTGTGACAGCAGTTATGCATATTTGTGTGTGTGTGACAGCAGTTGTGTATATTTGTGTGTGTGTGACAGCAGTTATGCATATTTGTGTGTGTGTGACAGCAGTTGTGTATATTTGTGTGTGTGTGACAGCAGTTATGCATATTTGTGTGTGTGTGACAGCAGTTGTGTATATTTGTGTGTGTGTGACAGCAGTTATGCATATTTGTGTGTGTGTGACAGCAGTTGTGTATATTTGTGTGTGTGTGACAGCAGTTATGCATATTTGTGTGTGTGTGTGTGTGTGTGTGTGTGTGTGACAGCAGTTATGTGTATTTGTGTGTGTGTGTGTGTGTGTGTGTGTGACAGCAGTTATGTGTATTTGTGAGAGTGTCACTGCTGCTGGGGTGCAAGTTCTCCTGCAACCCCTCACTGGACCATCAGTATGGTTAGAGCTAAGGGAGGGTTAAGGCTAGGTTGCAGAGAGGGGAGGGTTAAGGTTAGGCTGTGTGATGAGGATGGTTAGGGTTAGGGGACGGTTAGGCTGTGGGAGAAGTATGGTTAGGGCTGGGGAGGTTTAAGGTTATGTTTTGGAGAGGGTTAAGGTTAGGCTGTAGAATGTGGAGGGTTAAGGTTAGGTTGTGGGAGAAGGGTGGCTATGGTTAGCAAAGGGTTAGGCTGTGGGAAGAGTATGGTTAGAGCTAAGGGAGGGTTAAGGCTAGGTTGGAGAGAGGGGAGGGTTAAGGTTAGGCTGTGACACGAGGATGTTTAGGGTTAGAAGAGGGTTAGGCTGTGAGAGGGGTATGGTTAGTGTTAGGAGAGGGTATAGGCTGTAGAGAGGGGAGGGTTAAGGTTAGGCTGCAGAGTGGGGGAGGATTAAGGTTAGGCTGTGGAATAGGGAAGGGTGGGGTTAGCCTGTGGGATGAAATTGGTTTGGATTAGGGGAAAGTTAAGCTTAAGGGTCTTCCTAGAAACAGCAGTCGCGGGAGATATGCTATCTCGTTGAAAACTGTTGAAAACGTCTTCACTTCTGTGCTGAAAAGTGATCTGTGGAAAGACAGATCATCGGAGCTGCGAACTACATCCAAAAAGCTTAGGCTATTACCTATAGTCTGCACATAAATGGTTGTCCTCTTGGCGGTGGGGATACGCCGCTTGGGTTTCTGATAAAAGTCCTGGAAGGTTTCAGCAGGCTCCGGATGGGATGGAATCCAGTCTGATGGCGAGTGGATGGTCACTGGCCTGAAGAGGGCGCTGTCTGGTTGGAAAGATTCACTGAGCAGTTTCTTTTCAGCAGGGCTGTACTGCTCATACATCTCCAACAACCTGGAGTCCCCAGATATGAGGGCATGGCATAGTGTGTCTGGCGTATGTCTGAGCACCTGCATCTGGAGAGAGAGGAAATAATCACTGAAATGGCATAAATATAACAATAATAACGATTTCAGTATGGCAGGAGATCTGTCAACATATGTCACAGGACTAAATTTAGCCCTTCCCTTGGTGTACCCCCCTCCCCTCCCATTTGCAAGCTTACCCTGCTGAAGCTTCTTCTCCTCTCCTTTGGGTCACTCAGATGGCAGGAAGCTGCTGTGGAGGAGAGGAGACACTGACAGAGGATTGCACAGACAAAGCCTTGCGCTGTCTCTGTGCAATCCTCTGCCAGCACAACCCCCCAGCAACTCCCCGCTACGGCGCCCCCTTCATATTTTGGGGGTAGCTAGATTTTCCCTGCCCCTCCCCCCGTTCCAACATCTATGCCTCACAAACCATGCTGGGACTCGTAGTTTCAGGAGAGCCACAGGTTGGCCAGACCTACTCTAGACATTTGCAGAACATTCCTCTCTTCTACTTACCCCCTAACAGATACATATTGATTCTGATTCTGCAGATTATTAGATAAACAGCCTGTTTAGAGAGTTACAGTAGATCATTCTCCTTTTCCATCTACCCTATAACACAAAGAGTAATGCATTTTATTGAGAATTTTTATATTTACGTGGCCACTCTTAGACAATAAAAGTGGACTAAAAATTGAATTTGTTTCATCCATTTGAATGTGCTAGAATGTACTATCATTTCAAATAAATATTAAATAGGTTTACAAATAAATATTTGCCCAAATTCAATATTTGGGGCATGCATAATATATTTATAACACATACAAACAAAGATCCACTACAAACAACTGGAATATATGTGTAAGTAGAATGCACAGTTTGTATTTAGTTATAAAGTCTCATCTGGAGACCAAGGTTGCAGGGGTGGATAGAGAGAGCAGGTGAAAGTGACTTCCGAGGCTGCATTGACTTTTCTTGTGTGCATCATGTTTGAAAGATCTGTTCCTTATCTGTCAGCTGATATAGTCATCCATATACATTCAGTGTGTATTACAGTCTGTAACTGGGTCTCCTGCCTTCACAAGCAATTGTCTCATACAGTCTTAATAACACATAAACCCTGCAGCAATCTTAGGTGCTTTACCTGCTAAATCAATGGAGGTCAATATTATCGTTACATGATCCCTCAGAGCAGGAAGTTGTCAGTGTTGTTCAGTCGCTCTGATGTTGTCTTTGCGCCCTCTGCTGGCAGACTGGAATAAGTTCAATTACAATTCAGTAATTTTGTTGTTGAGAATACACCTTTCATCTTTTTAGGGTTTACACTGTCATCAATCGATCAATAAGCAAATAGACAGATTGAAATGAGATAATTAGATAGAATATCTGACCTATTATTATTATTATCTTCATCATTAATAATAATAATAATAATAATAATAATGGAATGAGAAGAATCAATGGTCATATTGTCATGATGTTTTCAGGAATTTTTTGCCCTTTTTAATACATTAAGTACCAGAGGTTCACAGTCCACTCCCTCAACCTGCCACCCATTTTTAGGTCCCTAACGCACTTACAAGTGCCAATGGTTACCTTAAATACCTGTGCTTATTTTCCCTCTTAAGTAGGGAAAATACGCACAGAGAATGACCAGCCCTCCCTCCACCCTCCTCCTTTACCTATCTTGCTATGGAGGCTGCACAGACACACTTCCTCTTTCTTAAAAAACTACTACTCTTTAAAGACCACATGTAGTTACCCTACGGACGTTAAGCTACGTACCTTGTGTAGTCAATATGACTATGCATGCTCAGTAGTCTTTTTTATACCTACGAAGCTGCAGCTAGGTGTTATTTAGGCCCTGGATCCATAGATCTTCATAACAATAATCCATGCAAAGTGCATAAGTGGGCTGTAAGGACTGAAGGGTGTATGTGCCCTCCAGATATTACGATTGTTTTACATACCCTCCAACATTTCATGGTGAAAAAAGGTACAGTTGACCACAGGAGGAGGCTTGTCTTTGCCACCCAGGGTTATGTCAGCTAAAGGGGACGTGTGTCGCGTGTCTAATCCCACCCATTCTTATTTTCCGTATTGTAATAAAGGGCCTGATCCTGAGCTACGGCCGCCGTCGCTA
>WWET01004148.1:92388-107772 GCA_011038615.1 Limnodynastes dumerilii
ACTAGCTCCCCCCGTCCACCTATACTAACCTGTACGTAGGGACGCTGGGGGACGTCCCCCTCCAGCATCCCTACGGCGCTGCTACAGATGCCTGATCCAAGATCCAGCTGATCTTACGCTGGGACGGCGGGCGTAGGTCTGGATCAGGCCCGTTATGTGTAAAATGCTGCACTTGCATTACACATCTGAAGCCACACTTTTTTTTGCGTCTGAATTTTTCCTAAACCACCCATTATTTGTGTACGGTTTTCCCAATCGACAGCGAATTTCTGCAGGCTGCATGCGTAAACTTGGCTGCTGGAATGCACTGCACATGCGCACGTCAGATTTTACGCATCCTAAATCTGATCGTACGTATCTTGTTTGTAACTATATATGAAGGGGCGTGTCATCACTACGCAAGCAGAAAACACGCATTGTAGGCGTAGGGAGGCATTTCAATTGCAAAGTATGGGCTGGTTTAGGCAGTTACATACGACAAGGCGATACGTACGACCGCAGAAACGCAAGGACAAGTTAAGGAAGGGTTTTGAAATCGTAAATCAGCAAAATTACATGCGTGCGAGGGGAGTGCGAGGGGGAGTGCTTTATACTTACTAGTGCGTAACTAGGCTACGCAATCGTACTTACAAGGAACTGAAGTCTGGATCTGGCCCAGGACGCTTTGTTGTTTTTTTTCATTCAGTCTGGATCAGTGCTCAAAGTGGGCCGGTATACGGCGGTAAGGTAGGTAAGAATACAGCTGCTCATAGAATCTATGAGCAGCTGTATTTTCACTCAGTGCGGGCTCACAGAAGTGATGGTATATACCGCCGTATAGCATACCAGCTCACTTCTCCTGTGCCACACTGCCGCCGGGAGCCTTTGACAGAGCTGGCTGTGCTATGCACAGCCACAGCTCTGATCACAGGACGCAAGCGTGACCTAAGGTCCCGCGGGCGTCGTTAGAATGCAGAGCGTGCGCCGTGGAGGAGGGAGCCAGAAGATGCTGGAAAGGTAAATTTATTAAGTTTATAAGTTTAGTGTTCTTTTAGAAAGTAGTTTGGGAAAAGGGGATTTGAAATGGGGGAGTGGGATGCTGGACTTGAAAGGGGCAATTAGAATGGACACATGGAGCAATAATTCTGGATAGCGACAGAAGGAGGGACAATAAGGCTGGGTGGACACAAATAAAGAGGGGGGCAATAAGGCTGCCTGGACACAGGAGGGCAATAAGGCTGGGTGGACACATAAAGAAAGGGCTATAAGACTGGCTGGGCACAAAGAGGGGGCAATAAGACTGAGTAACTTAAAGAAGGGGGCAATAAAGCAGACTGCACACAAAGTTGGGGCAATAAGGCTGGCTGGACACTCAAAGAGGGAACTAGAAGACTGGCTGGGGACAAAGAGGGGGCTATAAGACTGGGTAAACTGAAGGAGGGGGCAATAAGGCTGACTGCACACAAATAAAGTGGGGGTAATAAGGCTGTCTGGACACAGGAGGGGCAAAAAGGCTGGGTAAACTGAAGGAGGTGACAATAGGGCTCTCTGCATATAAATAAAGTTGGGGCAATAAGGCTTGCTGGACACAGGAAGGACAATAAGGCTGAGTGGTCACTCATAAAGAGGGGTTATGACTGGCTGAGCATAGAGAGGGGCAATAAGACTGTTTAGACAAACAAGGAGGGGACAATAACGCTGACTGGACACTAATAAAGAGGGGGCAATAAGGCTGGCTGGGTACACAAAATGAGGGGCAATAAGGCCGGTTGGAAACACAGAAGGAAGGTGCAATAAGACTTGCTGGGCACACAAAAGGAGGGATAATAAGGTTGGATGGACAAACTGAAGGATGGGACAATAAGGCTGACTGGACACAGATAAAGAGAGGGGCAATATGGCTGACTGGATACAGGAGTAGGGGCAATAAGGCTTATTGAAAACACATAAAGAAGGGGCTGTAAGACTGGCTGAATACGAGGGGGCAATACGACTGGATAAACAGAAAGAGTGGACAATAATGCTGGCTGGACAAACAGAAGGAGGGGACAATAAGGCTAACTGGAAACAAGTAAAGAGGGGGACAATAAGGCTGGCTGGACACAGAAGGAGGGGCAATAAGGCTGGGTGGACACTCATAAAGAGGAGGCTATAAGACTGTCTGGAAAAAAATGGGGCAATAAGACTGGCTGGCCACAAAGAAGGAAGGGACAATAAGACTGGTTTGACACACAAAAGGAAGGTGCAATAAGACTGGCTGGCGCTAAAATTTCCATACCTCCACTTTAAATTTCCACTTCGAGCACTGGTCTAGTTTATAAAAAGCATTGAACCAAACCTGCCTGAGAATCTTCAAGAACATCCATGAAATGCTGATATCAGCACAGGTGACTACTGAATTACTGCTGGTTACACAGGAATAAACACAGTTTCCTGCCAAAAAAGATGTCTAAGGCACAGATTAACTACATTGCATTATATTAAACACAGATCCTGTTTTTAGGGGTCAGTGTCCTGAAATAGTGGGATAGTCCCACCTATACTGGGCCAAGGGACAATATGAATTGTGTAACGGGATCTGACCCTGAGGGGCTAAATCAGGCACAGGCAACCCATGGCCTAGATATGAAAAACTACAAGTCCCATCATACCTTGCCACATATCAGCTATGCCTGTGCTGTTAGAGCATGGTGGGACTTGTAGTTTCCTAACACCTGGACAGCTGAAAGCTTAATCGCTCCTCGAATACATTGAGATAATGGAAGTCAATTTTCTTCGGAATATTTGTCCAATCACAATTCGGATTATGAAAATGGGTCATAATTTGGCATCGCTGTGTTTTTGGACTTCCAAGTTGGCCAGTGCATGTGTAATCAATCCCCTTAAGCAACACAATTGTAATATTAATCTGTAGTAAAATGAACACTACAACAACCTGCTATAAATCACATCTGTATTATGACTTGGAGACTCACCATGGGCTGGATCCAGACTTAAGTAAGTGCATTAAATTAGTTACTCCCTGGCTAAACCATGTTGATTGCAGGGGAGTCATATTTCATCTGTTGCAAACAGTATTAGAGTTGAGCGGTGATGTTTCCTATCCCAAGGCTAAATAACAGTGTGATAGTAAAGCTGCTCAGTATCTGTGTGCAGTAAGCAATTTAAAGATATATCCCTGCATGCAAAGAATACAATTAACTTGACTCCCCCTGAAATCAACATGGTTTAGCCCAGGAGTAAGTAATTTGAAGCACTTACTTAAGTCTGGATCCAGCCCAATGTCACAACACAGCAGGACTTATACAGGAACAGTATGTTCCAAACAGGAAACATTGATATGTTTCTCATAGCAACCAATCAGATGCTAGCTGGCTTTTATCCACTGCATCCTACAAACTGATAGCTGTAATCTGATTGGTTGCTATGAGCAACATCTCTCCAATTTTTCCTCTTCAAAATGTGTTTATTTTTTCTCCTCAGTATTATGCATATTGCTCTATTAACAACACTTAATATACTATACTAACTTCTTACAAATAAAAGTAAGTTGCCATATTTGCAGGTTTTCACAACTATCACGGTGATGTAGTACAAGTGGGTAAGGTTGGGTAAGGATTTTGTGATAAGCTATTATCACTAACATGATTTTACAAACCTGAAGCAATTAGCTTTATGTTCTACCCTTGTAACATTGTTTATTACCCTAGCCTTGTATATCATTCAGACCCTCCAACATGATTCCTTCCATTAGGTACACAATGATCTCTCCCTGAAATTTCAACTGTTAATCACCTGGTTTTAATAAATGAAATGATATTTAAAAACACACTTTTATATCCAACACAGGTTGTTACCATAGTAACTGACAACTGGAAGCTCAGGAGCAGAGTACTTTGTAATAAATGGAATGGGTCTTGATGGAGGGTCAGTCATTTTATAGTATTTGGGTTCCATGGTTCCCTCTGGTTACAGTAACACTCTGATGAGCCTGGCCCTGCTTCAGACTTAATTAGGCAATAAGCACGCGTGGATTACGCAACTAAGTGGCAAGAGTCCTCCCATGACACTCCCCTCGTTCTCACGGATCTTAGCTGACTTCCGCCACCATAGGGCCTCCTTAACTTTCTGTGCATATGTTTGTGCGGAGTTTGCGAAGGTAAGAACGGAAGTGCCTGACCCCGCCCATTCTGTCCAGTTACCTGCCTCTCCCACTTACTTTGTATAGCCTTGCTCTTATGGAGTGCCCTTCTTACGAATATCTGGCCATATTCAGAGATCCGTTTTCAAGGGTAGTTCCGTGCGTATTTTTAGGATCGGATCAACTGCGCGTGTGTAGCAACATTTTATACGTACTTTACGTAGACCATACGCACGTAAGTGCGTAACGGACGTACATGTGAATCGCACTTGGGGACCTACGCACGGAAATCCGACGCATGGAAAATTTACATGAAAGTGGGTGGGGGGAGGCATTTAAATGAACGCGTGGAGGCACGGTTATAAAGAAAAACGCACGGACGGAGCACATATACACACGTAAGTACACACGTAAAGAACAGAGTGGTCTATGGACTTGTAAGTCATCGACCGCACGTTCGGGAGAGGGGGGTGTCGGGGTTGTTGGTGGGCGTTTCCTTGCTCCGGCCGTGCGTAATAATTGCGTACATAAAAAAAATCGGTTCAAGGAATACGCCCCATAATAGATGAACTCCGTGTGTAATGAGTTCTTAAGCGTAACATATGCAGCGCGCATGCGCAGATAGCCAAAAAAAGAAAACATACGCACACGGCCTGCGTATTTTTAGGAAAGTTATTAAGTCTGAATACAGCCCCCTGTTTGGAGTAGAATTCAAAAGTAGAATTAATCTGAAATATTTTAGATGCATTTTAGTATATTAAGTGCTTGTGTGACTGCTATATTCTAACATTGCTACAATCTATTTACATTACTGAGTATTTATGTGTCAGGATGCACTTTAGCTCAACACCTCTTCCTCCAAGCAGTCTACCCTTCTGGAGGACAGATCACAGACACTTCATGATGAAATTCAGAGCAAGGATTCCTGGGCTCTGTCACCCAGGAACGCAGGGCCCCTCAGAAGCTCTGGCTTATACTGATATCCCTGTTACACCCCTCACTTCACTTCCCCGTCTCTGGGCAAATAATGCCAATGAACACCATTTCATAATGGGAAATATGGTGCTGGGTACAATGCACACCTACCACTGGTGCACATAGTAACTTAAGCAGAGGGGAGGGGTTAAAGGGCAGCCTAACACTTAAAGTGTGATAGACACAACCCACTACGTATGGTAACACCACCTCATTTGGGTTGACCACACCACCTTAAAACTTATTTATGTACCCTTAAAGGGAAAGAAAATAACAATTGACACAATAGACTTGTTTTATTTGCAGCACTCACAGGATAGAGCATTATTGTGCCCTATATGGAGGAAGCAGTTCCTGTGTGTTACATATAAGAGCTGTGTCTGGCCACAATGATGTAGTATGTGTCTGATCTTCCATGAATGCTTTCTCCTCTGCTCCACAGCGCGCTTCTCTCAGATTCTCCTCCTCCAAGACCCGTCACCTCCACTAGTTATGTCCACGGGACATCTCATCTGCCGCTGACCAGCAAGACTATGCAGCAATGTCTGTATGACACCACCCAGCGGATCCCGGATGAAGAGGCCGTGGTGGTGGTGCAAGAAGCCAAGAGGAAAACCTTCAGCCAGCTAAGCCAAGATGTATGTGACTGGGGTAGAGCGTGTGTGAGGGGGAAGCGGTGGTCAGGAGGCTCATAGAGACAGATGAGTATAGAGGAACATGAAGAGCGCAGATTACTTGCTTTAGACTATTTACAAGAAAAATGGAGAGGAATAAGTCAGTGCACTAACACAACTGCTAATATATTAACCATTGGCATAACTAGGGTTGGTGTAACCTGGTGCAGTCACTCATGGCGTCACCTCCATGGACTTCCTTCCGTACAACACCTTAGTAATGTCTTTTGTAATCTTACTAGTAAATCATAGTTCCAATTATTCAATATAAATGAAGGGGAGACACAGTTGTTATATTACCAGCTAGATTACCAGATTTGTGCTTCCACAATAGATTATACAACATATGACAGGTGTTGTGTCTTTCAGGTGGAGACCATGGCTGCTGGGCTGTTGGCTCTAGGACTGACGAAAGGAGACCGCCTGGGAATGTGGGGCCCGAACAGCTATGAATGGATCGTCATGCAGTATGCCACGGCCCAGGCCGGCATCATATTGGTGAGAGGGCGGATATGAGAGCAGCTTTGATATATATAAAGTGGTGTAACCAGATTCCATATTTGAAAGGAAGAGATGTATTAGAACACGGCACCATGCATAGCTTTAGAGGAAATGACCACCAACCAAGAGTGGTTGTTACGTGGAATAGCCTCAAATCTAAGGTGATAGACGCTAACACAATACAACAAATTAAACATGCTTTGGATAATTATAAGGATATCCTAAATGGTAAACAACATTATCCAAAAAAAGGTATAAGATCAGTATGGCTTAATAAAAAAGAAAAAAAAGAAAAAATACTGGATGGGCCATGTGGCTCTTATCTGCCGTCACTCTCTATTATCCCCTTTCAGTAGTGTCTGGCTCTCTCCATAGCAGAGGAGATACAGCCCAGGAATAGGGAAAACCAAAGTCATTGTTCTGTAGTCATACACTGTATAAGGGGCTGATCCAGACCTATGGCCGCCGCACTAGTTACGGCGGCCGTATGCGTAAGAACGGCATTTCTGCAGATGTTGCCCGGAGTAGTTAGGGGATCCTGATTCTTAGGATAAGGCGTCCCTCACTGTTGGGTAGTTATGGAAGGCGGGGGAAGGTAAGTAAATGAGGGAGGGCGGGTTAGGCCAGTTACGATCCTGTGGCCGGCGTAATTACCTACTGTTACGCCGTCTGAAGTTAAGGTAGCCTTCAGCTGGCATAACAGTGGGTAATTACGTCAGCTGCAGGGGGAGTGTCGGGGGAGTGCTCCAGAGTTACGCTGGCCGTACTTACAGTCAGCGGGCCAGCATAGCTCTGGATCAGCCCCATTGTCCTGTTGGAGGATGAAATTGGCTCCAATCAAGCGATGTCCACATGGTATGGCATGGCATTGCAAAATGGAGTGATAGCTTTCCTTATTCAAAATCCCTTTATCTTGTACAAATCTCCCACTTTACCTGCACCAAAACAGCCACAGACCATCACATTACCTCCACCATGCTTGACAGATGGCGTCAGGCACTCTTCCAGCATCTTTTCACTTATTCTGCGTCTCACAAATGTCTGTGTTCTTTTGCCCATATTAATCTTTTCCTTTTATTGGCCAGCCTAGAAGGCTAGCATTCCGGAGTCGAATCTTTACTATAGATGTTGACACTGGCGTTTTGTGAGTACCATTTAATGAATCTGCCAGTTGAGGACCTGTTAGGCATCTATTTCTTAAACTAGAGACTTTAATGTACTTGTCTTCTTACTCAAGGTGCACCGGGGCTTCCCACTTCTCTTTCTACTCTGGTTAGAGCCTGTTTGTGCTGTTCTAGCTACAACCTGGGTAAATCCTGGGTTGTAGCCTTTCACACTGGACCCGTGTCTGAGGCAGACAGTGCTCCACATCCCCCAATATACATGTTTTTAATGTAACCCAGATTGAATAACCCGGTTTCCCCCTTTCACACTGCAGCACGGGTTAGGGCATCCTGGGAATAACCCTGGTATCGACCAAGGTTGTGGACCTAGGACAACAGACCCAGGTTGACCCGTTCACATCGACATCCGAACAAGGTTATTCCCGGGTCCAAAGCTGAGTGTGAAAGCGGTATAAGGCATTCCGCATGTCATGACTCACTGCGCACGAGCTATATACACACTTACACATCTGAACGCAGACCCTGACTATTGGTTATCGTGTGGTTAGCATAATAGCCATTTAAAAAAAATCCAATGTGTACCCGGCTTTAGTTGTAATCAGGAGTTTGTCATCTCAGTAACTTTGTTGTATTTTATTGTTCTTGTTCTCTTACCTTTAATTCCATGTGACGTCACTGTCCCCGCACTCACCAATCCTCCCCCTCCTCAGGTTGGATGCTCCGCTCTTGTCTTCCCGTCACAGTTTAAAACACAGAAATACTATGAACTTCTAAGACAGATCTGTCCAGAGATAGAGAATTCTCCAGCAGGAGGTATCATGAGCAAGACGTAAGTGTCTGTCCCCCATATCTCCCCATGTTATTTTATCCTATCTGTGTAAGTATTTATGTAATTATACTGTTATAGAGAATTATACAGAGCACTGACAGTTATTTCAGCTCCTTTATATACAGGAAGATTGTGTTGACAGGAGGTAATATATAGTTGTTCCTGTCAAGTGTGGGTACAGGGGTTGTGACTGCTCTGTGGCCCAGGGGAGATGGTGGCCCAAGGCTGTAGCCTATCCTGTACCCATTGAGGATATGCCAGAAAAAAGAGGGCTAAGCTGTCAGCTACTGGCAAGTGCTTTATAGACAAGGTTCAGCATTATGTACCTCAGTCGGCAGGATGGGTGGATAGGAGGGGAATGGGGGTCTGTGGTCGGATCCTGACAGTGGGAGAGTCCGGGTGACTGCAGAGTGTGTTTCAATGCTCAGAACAGTTGTCTGTCCTCAGAGTGCTCGCGTCATCGCCAAGCTCCACCATCCAGTCTGCCAGCACCCTTGCTACGGGGTCCGGCTGTATCTACTTCTGCCTCTGTACTCACAGACACTGAGAGGATGGAGCCTCAATCTCTGCTGCTGGGCTGAGCACTGACTGCATGCTGCCTAGTCAAAAAGACAAAGTGCAGTCATATGACCGTATTCAGACTTAATTATGTTCCTAAAAATATACAGGCCGTGTGCATATGTTTGCTTTTTCTGCTTTCTGCACATGTGCACGGCAGATGTTACGCATAAGCACTCAATACGCACATTGTTTATTTTATTTATCTACTTTATATATTAGATAAGATCTAAGAACTTATTGTCATCGGTAAGAAGAGGTGTAGCCCAGGGCTGCCAACTTTTTAAAGCTTCCCTCTGGGTTCTCCTGGATGGAAGCCATAGATTTCTCCAAGGGGACGGGGCTAAATGACGCGATTTATGCACATTGCGTCCTTAAGCCCCGCCCCTGTCACTCACTCCTGTAATCCCTAGCGTTACTACGCATGTTGATGTCATCAAGCTGTCATCGGTAAGAAGAGGTGTAGCCCAGGGCTGCCAACTTTTTAAAGCTTTCCTCTGGGTTCTCCTGGGGGGAAGCCATAGATTTCTCCAAGGGGAATTTATGCAAATTGCGTCCTTAAGCCCCGCCCTCTGTCACTCACTCCTGTAATCCCTAGCGTTACTAGGGATGTGCGGGGCTTGATGATGTGATGGACGGGGCTTGATTACATCATCAAGCCCCGCACGTCCCTAGTAACACTAGGGATTACAGTAGTTATGCACTGCTGGTGGGGCTTGCGGGAGATTTGCTGGCTCTCCCGGGATACCGGGAGAACTCCCCAAATATAGGGAGTCTCTCGGACATTCCGGGAGAGTCGGCAACCCTGGTGTAGCCAGTACTCTGTAAGAACAAGATTAAGAAAAGTGGGTGAGGGGGGGCACCTAAATTGGACAGTATGGGCTGGTTTAGACACTTCTGTATGTACCAACATACGCACATAGAGTTAAAGTAGCCCTATGGTAGCGGAAGTCTGCTAAAATCTGTAAGAACTAGCGGGGTGCCATGCGAGTGCACTTACAACTTACGTGCGCATTTTGGGGAATCTGTGTGTAATATTTTCCTTTTTAAGTCTGAATCAGGGGAAAAATTGTAATTACCCACTAGGCGGCCCAGGACACCTACAGGCTCTGAACAGCTGTCTAGCTGGTTGTGAGGATAATATAAGGATTTTCATCTTGATCTCTTACTGTTTTGCAGGACAGAGCACAACATTTAACCACTGTGAGCCCATCACCTTAAGGCAGGAATAGGAAACCTGTGACACTCCAGGTGTTGTGAAACTACAAGTCCCATCACGCTTTGCCCGGTATCAGTTATGCCTGTGCTGTTGGAGCATGCTGGGGCTTGTAGTGTCAGATGCTGATTATTATTGTCTTAAGGGGTCGGAATGTTCTACCTTGTCTCTCCCTTCTCCTGCTCTGCAGACTCCCAGAGCTACGCATAGTCATCACCTTGGACCAGCAGTATCCAGGTGCTTTCCAGTATCAGGAAGTGATGGATGCTGGGAGTACACAGTATGTGAAGCAGCTGCAGGAGTTACAGAAGCATTTGTCCTGTGATGATCCCGTCAATATCCAGTTCACATCTGTGAGATCCCGCTAATTCTCTTCTGGTTTCCCCCTTTCTCCTCCTGATCACACTAAGAATAATTATTTCACATTAATCATCATGTTTACTTTTTTTTTATGATCCTGATGCTGTACATGAGCAGCCGGGCAGTGAAGTAATAGAATACTGAGGATGCAGATCTTTGCTGGAAACACTGTGCGCAATATGCATTGACGAAATGCAGGCTTTTTCCACTCCAAGGGCCATATTCACAGATCCATTTTTTAAAGGTACGACACTCCCCTCAGACAGACATGTTGTTGGTGACTTACGCCACCAGAGGGCACCCTTATATCTACGTGTGTATTTACGGGCGTATGTTAAGATACGTACGTGCGTATCTATCTAACCGCACCCTCAAATGCATATTTACATGCCTCCCCCGCCCACTCTCACGTAACCTTGAACGTACGGAATTCAACCCCGCCCCGCCGCACGTATGTCCCTAAGTGCGATTTACAAGTACATGCCTAATGGACTTCCGTTCGTAAATACTACGTAACTTGCATGGAAAAAGTTACTACGAATGTGCAGTTGATCTAATCCTAAAAATACACACGTAAATCGACGCAAAAACGGATCTGTGAATACGGCCCAAAAACATTGGGAAATGGCCACATTTATTAAATCTGGATCGGTCATTTATTAAGATCTTTGGACCCTCTTACCCAATATTGGGGTCATGATATCCAGACAGCCATGTGGTTATGGGCCGTATGCAGAGCTCTGGGCGCATTGCTTGTGCACCCGGAGTTTTCCGATATTTGTTACTGCGCATGTGCAGTAATTTTGTAACGCCAACTACATTTCTTTTTGCAACGTAGATTGCGTATACGCGGTCTTAAAGACTGCGTATACGCAATCTAAGTTACAAAAAGAAATGTAGATGGCGTTACAAAATTACTGCACATGCGCAGTAAAAAATATCAACAAAAATTAACAAATATCTTCTCCAAAACTTTTTGGTAGGACACAGCTGTCACCATGGTGCCCTTGGGGATAAAGTGGGTGAGAATGGTCCCATCACAGTCCCAAAACACGAGCACCATCATTCTTTTACCATGGGTAGTAACCTGAAATTTTGCAAGATCGGCGGGTGCGTGGTCGAGGCTGCTTCAGGTTCATTCTCGCACAATATTCAGGCTTCTTCAAAATTTAGCACTAAGACATTTTTCCAGGACACATTTTCTGCATGTTTTTTTCTCTCAACTGATGATGAATGTCGATGGTTGTTAAGGGAGGGAGCAAACGTTGCCATTTTTAGTGTCTAAAAGACTATTCCAGATGGCGCCACATGCATTCTATAAACCGGATAGTGCTGCCATGTGTCTCTTCAGTCCGTAAAGAATTCCCAGATCTTTAAAAACATACCACAATGTCAACCTGCTCCTATCCTCGAGAACAAAAATAGGAGACATTAGAACTTGAATGAATCTCGTAGGTAATAAAGATGGAATCTACAACCTAATCTACCTGCAACGAGTAACACAAGTCTCTTACTCTGCTCTGTCTTAGGGAACGACTGGATTTCCCAAAGGAGCCACTCTCACTCATCACAACATTGTAAACAATACCATTGCTATAGGGATGAGGTTTGGCTTCAACTGGTTAAAGGTGAGAGGCAGAACATTCAGTTTGCACATGTTTTTATCTAGTCAAGACTTTTATCTAGTAAGCTTCCCTGTCCCTCCTCTAGGGAGTCCGTATCGCCCTTCCGGTACCTCTGTATCACTGCCTTGGCTCTGTGGTTGGCAGTCTTGTGATGGGTGTTCATGGTCCTACGCTGGTTTTGCCTTCTCCAAGTTTTGAAGCTCGCGCTCTGGTAGAAGCCATTTCAAGAGAGAAGTAATTACTATGATAATATGTAAATGACTGTTGAAAATTTTATTTCTGATTTAGTTCTGATCACTCCTGACTCAGGAAGACTTGTGTTATAATACATAATGTACCATAACTCTAAATTAATATGGATATGGAAGTGACTGTGACCTGACCTGTATCATAATTTCTATCCTCGTCTTGCATTAGCCACAGCCTTTGTAGTAGTTATGGGCTATAGCTCAATCACCCGTTGTCATAGGATCACATGATCCAAAGTTATGATTTTTTGATCTTTCAGTATGTTCAGACAGTAGGGCGGTTATCGTTGCAAGTGGGAGGGCCGGCCCTAGCTATAGGTGAGTCGTCTATAGCGGCATCTTGTCAGGGGGGGTACCCCAGAGCAGAAAAGGAAATGCAACATACGTGTAGCAGCTTTTACCCCTTGTAAAGTACGGATCTTCAGTCAGCTGATTGCACATTGCCCATTGGCACCATTGTACCTCCACTGTGACCCTCTAATAGCAGAGTCAATTTTCTGCTAGGGGGTACCAACCAAATCTTGCCTAATGCATCAAATTGGCTAAGGCCAGCCCTGCAAGTGGGAGTTGCTTAATATTACAATGTACAGCGAGGGAAAGGAGGGAAAGGATTTGGGCGCTGCCATGAATTCCCTTCCGCCTACGCCATTTTCAGTAGGATTTTATACTAGATATGGCATGTAAACTGGCATACGTCCTCGTTATCGTTACAGCATGATTTTTCCAACATTTCTCTCAATTTTTCCGCTAGATAAAACTACCAATATCGGCTCCACAGACTATGCGATTATTGTCCGCAAAAAAAAAAAAAATATTGTACAATTTTTCTTCCGTTTTATTAAACGTAAAAAAAAATCGTTTATGTGCACACTCTATGCGATAATCTACATTTCTGCTCGGCTATGGGCTTGTAATTTAAATAAAAGGCAGTGCAGGAGGTGATTGACAGCACTCTTGGAAATGGCAGTACGGAATAGGAAGACAGTTTAAAGATTCATTTCCTGTTGGCTATCGTGAATTATACACAGGAAGCTGCATTTCCAAAGTTTGAGGTTTTACATAGTCACACCCATAAGGTGTTTTTATTCAGCAGAAGAGCCTGTAACAATGTTCAATGATTATCTGAAATGGCCACACACAGTACGATATCTAACCCAAGAAACTATTTTCAATCGGTAATTCCCAAAAGATGCGATTATAAGCCGCTAGCTTCTCAAAGAAGATTATCGCTTATATTGGGTAAAAATCGGCACCAGACACTCAAGCGATAATTCGTCCAATTCGCGATTATTGAAGGATCGGGACGATAATCGCTTTAGTGTGTGGCCAGCTTTAATCTAAATACATGCATGTACTTTATATTTCCTGGTACACTTGTGTAGCCAATCATAATCCTCTCTGTGTATACATTCCAGCAGTCAAGTAGTGAACACTGATTGGCCCCCAGTATGTTACTGCCATGATTTTTATATGCTGCTCTGTCAATGTTAAACAGGTGCACACACGTGTACGGAACCCCTACCATGTATTTTGATGCGTTGGCACAGCCAGACTTTGTTTCTCGCACCTCTACTCTTGTTTCTGGTAAGTGACAATCAGATGTTCCTGAGTATAATGTAACTAGATTAAATTGGTTTGATTATATTGGAGAAGAACAATACACATAAAAGCTGGCACAAAGGGCCTGATCCAGCACTATGCCGATGCGCTGTGTGTACTAACGCACAGCGTATTGACATGCACTCCCCCGACACTCCCCCTGTGGCTGGCGCAATCCTAACTTCAGCCGGCATAACAGTGTGTAATTACACCGGCCACAGGAGCGTAAGTGGCCAAACCCGCCCTCATTACCTTACCTCCCCCCGCCTTCCTTGCCTAAATATTGCGTAGTTACGGCGAGGAACTACGCCCTCAACCGTAACTACGCAACAGTTAGGGATGCCCGATCCTAAGGAACGGGTTTCCCTAGCTACGTCGGGCAACATCTGCCCGGCGCATGCGCAGATCGTCAAAACTGCCAATCTTACGTAGTTCTGGATTAGGCCCAAAGTAACTACACGGGATGCAGTTTGCTAAACAAATTTTCCATTTTCAGGCAGCCCAAAACTTATTTTCATCTGCCTCTATCTCAGAAACATTACTAATTAGAAACTTTCTTTATTGAATGGCTAAGTATAACGAATTTATTTTTCTGCATACATACCTATTCATTAATTTGGAAACCACCACAGATGTATCGCAGTGCCACAGACCTGCCGCAGAGAAGGGAGTCGTAGGGTTAGGCTATGGTGAAGGGAGTCTGGGGGCTGAAGACATGATGGGAGATACTAGAAAGCCGGAGAGACATAATGGGGTATACCTAACGTGACCATTTTTTTTTTCCCCTCAAAACGGGACATCTACAAATTTTTACGGGGGCCCACCAATAAGTCAATGGGTGTCGTCAAAAAGTCATGGCCGGAGGATGGCTGTATCAATGAAACAAATAAAATTATCTGCGTATAATCTGTTACACCCACAGACTGTTTCAACAATACACATTGCATCCTAGTTATCATCATATAATACACATTTCAACCTAGTTTTTGCTATACAATACACATACAAATACACAAAACAATTTACTGGATTACATTCAATTAAAGCAAATTTCTGAAAGTAAAACTACATGAGGAATTAACTAATAAAATATAGAAATCTACACATATTAAATATACCTCCATCCAGCCTTTCTTGCCCTCTTGTGCGTCTCTAAAGCCATCCAATCTCCCCCCCATGTGTGTCTCTAGAGCAGGGGTCAGGGAACTTTTTTTATCTTTTACCCCAAAATATATTTAGATTCACCAACGTTACCCCTTTGAATTGAAATGAAGGAAATCCTTTATTATTAATTATTTTAATTCAACTTCAAAACTTCAGATTTTGGAAAAATAATGTTGCTTGATTTTTAATACAAGAGCATCATCATACCCTTCATCATACACTGTGCCACCTTTACCATACACTGCCCCTTCATCACATACTGTGTCCCTTAATCACATCCTGTCTCTCTTCATCTGCTGCCCCTTCATCACATACTGTCCCCCTTCATCTCACACAATGTCCTCCTTCATCTGCTGCCCCTCTATCACATCCTGTCTCTCTTTATTTGCTG
>WWET01004149.1:0-19502 GCA_011038615.1 Limnodynastes dumerilii
CCGATCCCCAACACTCACGAAACGTGACACTCCCGACCCCTCTGCTCTGCTGGTGACTGCTGCCTCAACTCCTACCTGATAATTACCTTTTACTCTCACATCCAAGACTTTTCTCGGGCCACACTCTGCATTGGAAAAACCTACCACAACCTATCCACAATCCAACAACCTCCAATCCTTCAAACACTCCCTCAAAACCCACTTTTTCAGCCTCCACCTAAGCTTACCCACCCTCCCACCTCCATTCCTGTGTCTCCTGTTTACCCCCTCCCAATTAGCATGTTAGATCTTATGAGCAGAGCTCTCCTCCCTCCTGTCATCACCTCTCTACCTTGTCCTTATTAATTTCCACTTTCTGCTCTACTGTCTATCTCTCCCCTATTTTATCTGCTGCTATACTCATATCCCACTTCTTTATATTCCCTACATATTGTTCTGCTATCTTTTTAGTGTACTTTATTTCTGAATTGTACTTGTATTTTAGTCCTTATTTTACTCATTTGTACCCTGTCTGTAAATAATTTTATTGTAAATGTAATTATTGTCTTTCCTATTGCCTCTGTATGGCACTTAGGATACCATGTGGCACCTTATAAATAAACGTTAATAATAGTAAAAATAATAATAATAGTAATAGCCTGGAATCACAATCGTAGACGTATTACACATACGTCATTAAATTACCAATAATAGTTACTACGTATGCGTAGTAACTATTTTACATAATCTACTTATAGTTTTGTTACGTATATTGCGTATATGCGGTCTTTAATGTCTTTTATACACAAATGTAGTCAAAAGGAACAATTATTCTGTAATTTAAATAGAAAGAGGCAGCGTAATCCCGCCTCAGGGCATTGTTAGGAAAAAGTGGGAGGGGGAAGAGATTTAGATTAGCCGAGGAGGGTGGGGGGAGACGGGGAGAGGCAATGTCCGTACGGTCCATTATCTTTTATAGAGAAATACCTTTAGAACTGGGGCTAGAAAAACAGATGCTCCTGTTAAGATGAAGACTGCAATGCCAGTTACTCTTTGCTCCCTGAAAGCAAACAAATAAATAAAAGTCATAAATGGAATACAGGCAATATATAATAACTAACAAAATCTGGTGATTTTTGGCAAAATTCTCCAAACTACAAAATCTCCTTCCTTAAATAGTTTTATTTATAATTTGACAATTAAATTCAAGGTTGTCAAAATATTTTTAGGTTTGTGGTGGTAGCATTCAGGAGGACAAAATGTAATTTATTCTACAAAGCATATATCAAAAAGGCTAATAATGCAAAATTTAATGCACCAGCCCATATTATTTTCCACAAACAGTAGGGTCCACAGTCCTTCCACAGCTCCTGGGTGCCCGTTTCATGTTTGTGAGAGGTGAGTTGCACCAAAGAGTTTTAAATGGAATAGAATAAATGCAGATTAACATTTAGCATAGAAACAGGTTAGAATCACCTATTTGATTAGCATTACACTAATTTCTTACATGAAACTGTATCTAACTTTTTAGCTATTAAAAGTAAAAAAAAAAATCTCTTAACTATTAATACATACAAATTGATCAACAGATATTATATTATTGTTTTAGTAGTCAAAATTTTGTTAATATTGAATCACTAAGGCTCTACTCAGCTCCAGGAAAGCTGGAACCTTAAAAGAAACAACAGCAAAATTGATTTTAAATGATTCTGTATCATTATTGCTCCACACATTAATACCCCTGTAGTTATAAGTCTAACTGGAGCAGTTTTTTGTGCCTATACTCCTAGCTAAGGTGGGTGAACTATGGCAGAGGCTGTGATTGGAGATCCTGTCCGGAAAGGCAGCAGTACAGAGTCAGTATGTAAAGTGTAGGGCATATCAGTTGTGCTCTCTTCTAGGTGCAGTTAGTCAGCTGGACCGTACGTAAGGACAATCGGCGAACGCGGTGAGTAAAACCTTGTGTGTTCCATTAAGGTGGGTAAGGTGCTCCGACATACCCAGTAAGGTTTGTCGTGTGCATGCTCAGCCCCATACCGTAGGCCAGATCATACACAAGACCTTTCCACTGGAGAGTTAGTGAGCTGCTCTCTTCACAAGGAAGGGCTCTGACACTTACCCCTGTTCTACCAGTAATGGTAAACGCGTACTAATCAGATTATGTTCTAGTCTTGTAGATCCACTGATGCTTCCCAGGTAGGAAAGGGAGCTGCCCAGAGGCCTGGAGGCAAAGAGAACACCAGTAGTCAGCCTGGTTGTGAAAATCGGTAATTTCCAGACAGGAACAACATGACACCCATTCATCCAGGATCCGGTACAGAGAGAGAGTGTCCGCAAGCCCACCCGGTGAGTGTCTATAAGGTGACCCTCCTTACACAATTCACATTTTGGCGTAGTCGGCAGGATGTCAACAGAGCAGGTGCAGGGGAAGAGGTAGAAGGCTTTGGGGTCAAGAGGGCCGGCCACACCAGTAAAATCCTTGGCCCACCTACCGAGGTATGATGGTAAGAATATGCTTCTGGCTGATTGGGAGGAGAGGTTTCGTGGGACTATTCGCCTATATCAGGTGAGTGAACCCCTCCAAGTGGAGCCCATGCTGCAGTCCTTGGAGGGAGAGGCCCAGAAGATGGTCACATTGTGCGCTGAGGACAAGAGGCGCACTTGGACGCAATCATCAATCTTCTGCAGGATGTTTCATGGGGACACTTTCTCGCTGGGGGCTCTGAAACAGAGGTTCTTCGGTAGGGTACAGTGGGAAGACGAAACCATTCCTTACTTTGCAAATGCCCTACGGGATTTTGCAAATGCCCTACATGTTTCAAGTACAGAAGCGAGACCAGAATGAGCTGGGAAGCCAGGATTGCACACTTCAAGATCAGCTGATCATGTACCCTTAAGGCAGATCTTGAGAGATCGGACAGCAGTGGACCCAACACTGATGTTTCATTAGGCCTTGATCGATGCAATTGCACAGGATTGGGACAACAACTACGGCACATACGCGGTGGCCCTTCAACAGTCAAGACCAGCCTGCAGCCTCACCCCAGCAGAAGTTCATACCCTTGTGAGTTGCAACAGGGATCTCTGGGATGTGTTGAAAACCATGCAGATGGACATGGTAAAGCTCCAGCAGGAGGTGCAACAGATGAAGGGCAGCCGAAACCAAGAAGGGGTTGTTTCCCCAGAAGCGTGGGGGCAGCAAAGGATGAGAACTCAATTACAAAGGAATTCGGATGGTCCTCGCTGTTGGGCATGTTGGAGACTGGTACATCTCGCATGGAACTGTCTGGAGGCCCAGACAGAGAAGGATAGGCTGTTAAACTGGAGTCCCTCACGGTCACAGGACCGCCTGCGAGGGGGGGAATCCAATTCGACAGGATTGATTGGGGAGTGTCCCATTGCAGTGGCTAAGTTAGCGGGCCTTGGTCAACGATGTCTCCTGGACACCGGATCACAGGCGACCACCACATCTGAGAGGTGTTTCTAAAAAAATTACACCCACCTGATATCAGCACGAAGCAGGACATGGTCAACAACCTTCCCATCTTGGTGGGAGAAAGGGCATCATCACTGTGGGAGGCACGGAGCTGCGACATGGACCTGTCGTTCTGGGAATGAACGTTTTGCAGGACCTAAATCAGGCCCTTCTTCAAGAGAAGGATGAGGGGTACTGGAGGAAGCTGGGAATCCAGCAGCCGGCGCAGCAAGCCTTCCTTCGGATCACGAGATGGCAAGGGGGTAAGACCATCGTAGTCCCTGGAGGTTACACTGAGGCAAAAAATTGTGCTCCAGTTAGAGGTCCGCACTCACCATAAGTTAAGAGGCAGGGCAGTTTTGGTGAAGCCAATTGGAACGTGGGAGGCTGACTGCAAAGTGATGGTTGGCCAGACTCTGGGGGTCATGGAAAGGGGGTGGATGCCAATCAGGTTCTGCAATTTTAGAGACCAACTGCAACGTATTCCGGCAGGGACCACCTTGGCCCAGGTCATGGCCATCCAAGAAGACGGAGTCCAGAGTGGCCGGGAGGTCACCCTGCAGTGTAATCCTCGATTGCCACGGGTGATGTCGGAACGGATAGGCAAGGAGGATTCCCAGTCAACATGGGGTGCTGGGTCTATCTTGGAGGAAATGAACATGTTGTTGGAAGAGCTGGATGATACTACCAGAGCCAGACTGGAGCGCATTGTGTGGGAAAATCGGGGGACCTTTTCTCAACATGAGGAGGATTTTGGGTTGTATGTGTAAATTGTATCAAGAGTTTTCATCACAATTTACCATTTTTCCACAGGTAACCTCATCTGAGTGGGCCTAGTTTAACAAATTAACTGTGCAATTGTAAAGTATTGTTTTTTTTTAGTATTTACCTTATAATAATTTTGTGTTTTTGATTTCTGTGCTTTAGGTTAAGATTGTTGCATATTATGTTTTATTGTTTGTGTTGTTTGGTATAATTTTTCTGGGTAAGGTTTAAAAGTTTTTTTTTTCTCTTGTTAGATAATTAGTCAGCTGTGCTAATTGCTTGGGCTGTGGTAATTGAGGAGTTCATTGTGTGTTCTTTAAAGGGTAGTTTAAACCTTCAAAGGTGTAGGACTGGATTCAGAGTTTTAGCGAATGCGTAATGCGGATCCGCTAAAACGTACTATTCATAGGTGCGTGTTTCTTTAGAAATCCTGTTTCTTTAGAAACACGCACCTCTGAATTGGCCATAGCAAAATCGGCCTTGGGAAAAAAAAAAGCAGTCGCAGCCATAATAGCTCCAACTGCAGGCAAGCTGTCATTTTTTTTTTAAAATAATTGAAAAACTAACTCCTTCCCCCCTGTCCTCCCCCCTGCCGCTACATAACAAAATAAATAAATAATTCCGGCCCAACAGGGCATGCTGATGCTTGTATAACTACAAGCACCAGTATGCCCATGGATGCCAGGGCATGCTGGCGCATGGAGAACCACATGCGCCAGCATGCCCTGCTATCCAGGGCCCGCAGCGCCATGTTAATGGCCACATTCTTGTTGTAATAAATGCTAGGGCCGGTCACTGTGATTTAAAAAAAATATGTCCAGTAAATATTAAAAAAAATATAAAAAAAAAACCAACTTACCTATTCTGCTGAGATCCAGTCTTCTAAACTTTTAGTCCTGGTGGGGGCCTTGGCAAAAATTATGTCACGTTGCAAACTGCAGTTCCACTGTTATTGGGGAATATTTATACCTTTTGGGTAAACACAGAAACCCAGGGGGCTATTCTTCATGGAGGAAAATGGACAATGTCCTATTGCAAGACATTGCTAGAATGGCAATGACACTGTGCCACATTGCAGACTGTCAAATAAGCTGGAAACTTTGGGATTGGACATCATGCACTTGGGGCACAAAAACCCAAAGCTCAATATATCATTAATAGCATCACATTAGAAACTAGTGAGGAGGAAAGGGATCTTGGAGTCATTATTTCATGTGACTTAGGGAGCCAAGCAATGTAACAAAGCAATGAAAAGGGAAGTCAGATGCTTGGTTGGATAGAGAGAGAAATTAGTAGCTGAAAGAGAGAAGTAGTGATGTCCCTTTATAGATCGTTGGTACGACCTCACCTAGAATACTGCGTTCAGTTCTGGTGGCCATATCTCAAGACATAAATACATAGATTGTGCAAAGAAGAGCAACTAAAATGGTCCATGGCTGTGAAGCAAATCATACCAAGAAAGGATAGAGGAATTAAACGTATAACATATGGAGCACAGAAGGGAGAGGGGGGATATGATAGCAGCTTCCAAATATATCAAGGGTTGTGACCCGCTAGAGGAGGGTGGCATTTTTCAAAGGAAGAGGTGTAATAGAACACGAGGGCATGGATATAAACTGGAGGGTGGTAGATTCAGAGGAAATGTGTGGAAAAATTACTTCACTGATAGGTGATAGATAAGTGGAATAGCTTCCCATCTGAGGTGGTTAAGGCTAACACAGTAGAATAGTTTAAACATGCTTAGAATATATATAAGTATATCCTATAATCTCAAACTAAATTGAGGGTAAATAGTGTTTGCCAGCAGGAGTCTGCGGGATTCGGAAAGAAACCCTGATAAGTAAAGCTCCTTTAAGCTGGAGCTGTTGTCTGTGGTCTGGTCGGTGACAGTGAAATTTGCAGCGTGCCTCACCGGAGCTTTGAGATTATCATGGACAACAACCCATTGGCTTAACTGGAAACGTAGGGTGCCCTGGAGCAACAGTGAGTAGCAAGGCTAGCCAAATTCTCATACAAAATCCAGTACCTCCCTGGCAAGGCTAACAGGAATGCAAACGCGATGGTTCCCCATAAGCCGACTGGCCCGGAGGACAAGGATAAGGAGATCGAAGAAATCCCTGGTCTTACCTGTGTGGGGTCGCCGCCAAGCAAGGAAAAGCAGAAGCAACTGGCTCAACTAATGGAGGTTCGAACACCACGGACTATGGCGGAGTGGGCTTTGTTGCAGGACGAGGATTTCAACTTGCGGCTGATTTGCCGGTGGAAGCGTGAACGTCATTGGCTGACAGTAGTGGAGTGAGCCCAGTTGTCAAAAACCGGGCAATGGGTTTTACATTCCTGGAACCGGTTGTCCCTCAGAGAGAAGGTACTGTGCAGGCGTGTTTACTTGGAACAGGAGCTCTGAGTGGTGCAGCAGGTGGTGGTGCCGGTGGAGCTGACCCAAGAGTTTTCCTTGCTCCAGTGATGTGTTGTTATGCCGGGCCTCAAAAAAATCATGGAAGTAGTATGTCAGGGGTGTTCTCTTTGAACCTGCGTGAAACCCATGGAACAATGTGCCCCAGATCAAGACATCTGCACCAGTAAGCTGCTTGATTTGGTGATGATGGATTACATTCTGGCTAAAGTTTGTCAGTGGGCACCGCTACGCATTGGTAATTATGGATCATTTCACAAAATTTACTGTAGTGGTGCCTACCAGAGATCAGATGGCTGCGGTGGCCGCTGGTGGAATATTCTATCTGGACATATGGCTGTCCGAAAAGGTTCCATTTGGACCAGGGGGCCTGCTTCGAGGGTGTTCTGATACGGGAGCTTTGCAAACTGTATGGAATGCAAAAGTCTAGGACCACCCCTTACAATCCTCAGGGAAATGGCATATGTAAGAGATTCAACAGAATGGTGCTCCAGATGTTGCAGACTATGGAAGTGGAACAAAAGAGACGTTGACTGGAATATGTGGCAGAACATTTGTGGGTGTATAACAACCGGGGTACCACACCACTGGATTTTCTCATTTCCCGGAAGACAGGTCAGGGACTTGGTTCTGTCCCTGTCTGATGAAGTGTCACGATACACGGCAAGTGCAGCACTTACCCCATGCGTCGGCTCTCTGCTGTGCGGGGTCCGGCGCTGTGCTCTTCCCGGAGTCTGCCACTGTTACAGTGACAGACTCCGATACTCACCATTAGGTCACGGGCGTCTGCTCCCAGCGTCTTCCGCGTGGATTTTGGTGGCAGATGCGGCGGTGCTCCGGTCCATGGGCGCCGCCATCTTGGATTACCCACATGACAGCCAGCAGCCAATCATACTCACCTTCTCCGGTCCTCCAACCAATCAGGAAGCAGGGCGCACTATTTAAAGCCTCCAGACCTGCTGTTCAGTGCCAGAACAACTAGGTCTCCTAGGTGCCTGGTACTCCTGTATTGAGTCCTGCCTGTGGTCCAGTCCTGCCTGTGGTCCAGTCCTGCCTGTGGTCCAGTCATGCCTGTGGTCCAGTCATGCCTGTGGTCCAGTCATGCCTGTGGTCCAGTCCTACCTGTGGTCCAGTCCTGCCTGTGGTCCAGTCCTGCCTGTGGTCCAGTTCAGCAGTCCAGTTCAGCGCTCCAGTCCTAAGGTCCAGTCCTGAGGTTCCGTCCTGAGGTCCAGTCCTACGGCCTACTCCTGAGTTCCAGTCCTGCGTTCCAGTTGGCTCATCCCTGCTGTCACCAGTTCTGCTACTCCGGTCCCCGCTGATCTTCCCCTGCTGACTCCGGCTCTCCTGCACCATCCACCTGGATACACTACCTTTTATTCCACCTTCAGCACTACACTGGTACTAACCCGGATTTCCACTACAACATCCAGAATCCCGGCTCACTTGTCCATCATCCTCCTCATTCTTCCAGAGACTCTGGCTAAACTGACATCCCTGGACTCCAACTCCTGTTCTTGCCAACCCGGACTGTTGCACTGGCTTCTGTCATTGCTATTTGGACTGTTGCACTTATTCTTCATTCCCTTTTGTGTATTTTACTACATGCACCAAACCCCTATTAAACCTGCAAGTTTCCTATTTACGCCTACGCATCACCTTACTCCCTTGGTACCTGAAAAGGGTCCACAAGATTTGGAATCCGTGACATGAAGAAGAGGCCTGGACTGCTGAAGGGTAGACGCAGAAACAATGTAGGAGACGGCAAACCGCATGGAGGATTGCAGAGAAGCAGATCAAGACTCGGCCAGAGGAGAGTCTGAGACCTGCCCCACTGGAACCATTGGTGGAAGGACAGCGAGTCCTTGTCCAGGTCAAAAGGCCAGGGAACAAGCTGAGCGAACATTAGGCGGTAGCTCCGTATATAGTACAGAGAAAGGTGTCCCTGTTGGCACCAGTTTACGAGGTGGAGGGGAGCCATACACTACATTGCAATATGTTGCGACCATGTCTATATACCGAAGAAGTACACCCCAGGCCACAGACGTAGGTGAAATTTACACTAATGCCAATGGACAAAGGTGAGTATGCTCCACCAGCTGACCTCTCCAGGCAGTGTTTCCCATCAGAATTGTCTGACACTCCCCAGGAAACATTTGTCCCTCTCCTCAGGAGGTCTCAGCAGTCCAACCGTGCTGTACTGGGTCCAAGGTACCAGAAACCTAATTTTGTATGGCTGCAAAAATGAGGAGTGTAATGTGGGGTCCCCGATGGCAGCTGTGATGATGCTGCGGCTCCTGGCGTTTGCTGGGGTGGCCGCAGCAGTTGATGGAGAGTGCAGCGGGCCAAACCCGACCCGCCACATCACACACCCTCATCCTAGGATGGACAGTGAGGTGAGCCAATCCTGGCTCGCTGCAGCACAGGCCCCACCCCCTGTGACGTTCAGAGGGCAGGAACGTCGGGGAACATGACCCTGAGAGAAAGTGAGTATTGGCGGTACAGAGCGGTGGAAGAAACCCCTGGAGTTAGGTAAATCAAATTATCTCTGGACCTCCAGGGATTCAGATTACCACTGGAACACTAGGGTATAGGAAAACTTTCAGGGTGTGTGTGAGACAAGGCAAATGATGCTGATCATTAACCCCTACCTCTCAAGCATCTGCTGCTTGCAGAAGCGCTAAGACCACAGTGTATGTGTGAGTGTGTATGTGTAAGATGGACAGCGATGTAGCCCTGATTTTGGTTGAGTGTCCTGCTGTATTGCCCACCTTACAGGTTGTCCCAATAAGTGGACTTGACAGAAGATTTATTTATTTATTTTTGGATGACATGAATGAATGTACACATATAGGGCATAAATGGATGGTTGAGCATATAATGTAGGGGGCAGAAGTTGATTGCTGGGCACAAATGGATGACAAAGCACATACAGGGTACACAAGTGGATGGCAAAAACCATGTGTGTGAGTGTAGTTTTCCACAGATAAGTAATGATTGCTGGGAGTCTGCAGTCTTCAGCTGCAGACAGGGCTAGTCCTCCAAATACTCTTTAACACAGATGGACTACATGGGTCTAATTAGTTAGCTGGGCATGAGATCTTAAATAGCTGGTTTGTATGGTGGGTGGCACAACTGATGCCAGCTTATTGGCTGATAACAAAAGAGGAAATTGTGAGATTTAAGCTGTAGGGTTCTGGGACTGTATATTTGGCTGCTCATGTCTATATGCCTCATCCTGACAGAACAGAAACAGTGTCTACTGTATTTGCAGTGCTTTTCACACATGTCAAAATGCAAGTGAATTTTAATTTAAATGTGAAAAGAGAGTGAGTTTTGAGGTTATGTGTTGTAACTAAACTCTAAATTAGAGTTTCAAAATACATTTTTTGAAATATTTGTGTGGAATAAACAAAATCAGTCAGTATTTTCCCTGCATGCAATAAAAAAATTAATTTTTGCCCCTCACATTGCAAAGGGGTTTGTCCGGGTTCAGATTTACACAGATTTTTATGAAAACTACCGCTGTTGATTTCATTTCTTTGAATTTTACCTGATGCCTATGAATTTTGGCTGTTCTCCTGGAGCTGATACAGTGGTTTCCATTTTTAAGCTGTTCATATGTGCAAGAGAAATTACTGTGGCAGACACATACCAAGGAAGACCCATAAATGATGTAACAATGATCAATAAAGATATGCAAAAAAAATCCAAATGTAGGCCGGCACCTTTCTGTAAAATAAATATATGTATGTTACATTAAGTCAACCTACAAATATCAGACTATTTTAACATTTGGCTATTCGGGAAGTTCAGGGGAAGATAGGATATGTCTGCCTATATATACATATGTCAAAATATGTGATCTTGTACAGATGCCATGGATGCCACTTGTTCTCTCTCATGATCCACACTTTCATTTGTTGTTTCTTTGGAACGAACTGCTGCTCAACCTCATACTTTCTGACCATACTTTAGTTCCCGGTCTTCACCACCATGTGGTGCTAAAGGCACGCACAGCTTTCAAGAGGGGTACCGGTTTCCAAGTTTAGTTCATAACGTTTCATATATAAAATTGAAATTGATGCTGTATGTCTACCAATGCATTTCGTCCTATGTATATAATACTTATATTAGAGATATATGTATTATATATACAATCCTCACAGTTGTATATATAATATTTGTGTTGTAAGAGCCAAAGGAGTGCTTCATGGTGCATTATACTTGTTTAATAAAAAAAAAAAACAGATTAGAGTGTATATCAACAAGTAACCGATTACCGATTAAGAGCACCCTGACAAAGTATTTCAAAATGCGAGGAAACGTGTAGGGTTTGTTTTCCGCTATTGCCTCTGCTGCTCTTCTCTTTTTTTCTATTTTAACTTGGATACCGAGCAGTATTGCTTGCTCATTGGTGATTACTTGAAGATATGCTCTGTATTTGATGCTTTTAAATTAAAAGGTTGGCTTGTTGTTCTTGAATCTAATCAACCTTCATTTATTAAATAACGTGTAGTGCCATGAAGTGCCACTTTTGCTTTTTACTTCTAGATTCTCTTTCCCATGGAAGAGTGGAAATGTCTCCATTAATAAAGACACAGATCAACTATAAGGAACATTGGATCAGTAAGACTTTTATGGAGTTTATCTAATTTAAAAAAAGTAATATTGATGCGCTACTGGTATCAGTCTAAATAATTCATAAATATCTTCAGATAAACAGATAAGTCAGTGATCCTTAGTAGTTCATCAAATGGACCAGATCCAAAAGGCAAAGGACTCTTTATTCCCTCTAATAAATTCTTCTTTGCTTGGATTCTAAAATCTAGTTTTGGAAATAAATAGGGAGACAAGGGGGCGCTCCATAGTGCTGTATGCATTCCTGACAGGCACTTTCACATCAGCCAAATAAAATAAACACTCTACCAGAGCAATGACATGTTACAGCACCGTTAGAAGTAGAATACAGTTCTGTGTCCAGTCTGAACTTTCCATTCAGTGACAACCCTGGTTGTATGTGAAGTAGCAAACACTAAGGATCACCAGCATATCCCCACCTCTATGTGTCAGCAATGACTTCATAAGGGGGCCACTCTGTGTGCAATAAAAAAAGGCATACTGCGCCATAAAGCACACCCTTCTCTTTCTTTCTATGATTAGGCTAACATGAAACTATAGATGGTTAGTAATATATTACTTACCTTTAGCTTGTACTCTTTGCGGTTAAGAATGACAGCAGTTATTTGCTGGTCCATGAATAAAAGTATTGTAATCAAAAGTGCTGGAACTCCAGAAAGCAAGCATACCCACCATGGATTTCCTCCAAAGGGAAACACAAACCATCCTCTATTCGGGTTTGTTGGCTTTAAAGACAAATACAAATAAAAATATTAAGAAAGAATAATCATTAAACTCATATAACTAAAAAACAGAGAATATAATTGTTATTTATTCTTTCATTTAGTTGTATAAATCATTTTAGTTCATAATTATATACCAGATCCAGACTTATGCAAACTAACTTATTGCATGTGTCTATACTTTTGCCAAGCATGGAAGATAACTCCAAAATGTACTTTATAAATGTAGTGGTTTTGTTCTGCTTTATATAAAAGTCTAGTGTGATGCCTGCTATGCTTTGGCCCAAAATAAATACCTTCATTTACCTATTATTCATTTGGTCATTGTGTATACGTACTCTAGATAGGGTAAAATAAATAAAAATATATTTAAAAAAAAAAAGAAAAGAAAGAAATGTTAAAATAATAATAGGTTAGATCCTGACTTACATGTTTATTTTGAATTTCATATATATTTTGTTTGAAATTTGGTCAATATTCCATATTGTCACTGCTCAGAACTGTGTAAGTCATTTGGATCACTTATAGCCCCATTTATACTTGCAACACCATCCAACAACAAGGCTAGGCTAAGTCCATAACCGGGCATTCCCAATGTAAAGCGCAAGTTCCACCTCTCTCTGTGTTCTGATGCAGACTTGCAAATGCTTTGAAATTTCTGTCTGCTACAAATGAAACCCGTAAGGTAACAACTAGGCTGGTGTAAGTAAGACAGCAGTATGGTCCTGGACAGAGGGAGACACATTGGTCTCATTAGCAATTGGTGGGGCACATGCCCTGGATGCCGATGGTTGCCCAGATCCAAGGGGGTGTTATCAGCGGTACCAACAGTGAATAGACAAGACTAGACTCACCCTGTCACCACACTACAGATAATCCACACTACACTGCAATAGCCGGCAGTGGGACACAAAATGCATGATGGCACACAGGGGTGAGGGGGGGGGGGGGCTGTAGCCCAGAAACCCCCCACAATTAATATTTTTTTTAAGTGAAAAAAATCACAACCCTCCCTCCCAAGAAAATGCAAAAAGGGACATGACTTTGCAGGTGTCTCTAAAGCGGTGTGGTTCAAAAAGTGGCTTTGCTCCAACACTGAAGAGGGAACCCCACTGAGGAGAAACCCCATATAGTATACTCCCATTATTCTATAATATATATTATGGGTCTGGTACTAGAACACACTATAAGGGGATATATTATGGGTTTGGTAATGGCACACACTATAATATCAGGAGATATATTGTGGGTCTGGGATTGGCACATACTATAATATAAATTAAAATAAATATAATAGGGGTCTGGGAATGGCACATACTATTATAATAATAAGATATAATAGGGGCCTGGAAATGGTATACTGTATACTGTGTGTGCCATTCCCAAAGCCTAATAAATACCCCATATATTATAGTATGATTCATAGCTAAAAACCTAATATATCGCCACATGTACGAGTAAGCCATGTCCAGGACCCTAATATACTCCACATATATTACACACATTGGAAACCCCCATTTCAAAATCCTGCGTTTGCCACTGTGACGTATCTATGTAACGTATTTATGATGCATGTACATTGCATCCAGAGTTGCCAATATTTTATAGATACTTCCAAGTCTGGAAAAGGTTGCGATTGCACTCAAAAATGTAATTACATCAAAAGTGTGAAGGAAATAGGTCACTGTTCTAAATAGAATTCAACCACGTGGAAATAGTGAAATACAGTAACAAGCGTATTTGCACTTCAGAAACATCTCAAATGCGTTTAAAGTATAACTTTTGCAATTTTAAAAAATGATATAATTTTTGTAATTTTAAAATTACATGCACTTCTGGATTGCATTTTTATTATAACTTGTATTGTTCAGTGTTTATTATGTCACTTCTCAGAGTAAGAAGAATCATATACAAGCCTTTGGTTTGTAAACAATTTTTTTTTCATATTATAATAACAGTTATTATATTGTAACATAATTCTTATTTATTTCCAGAAACTTGCAACAAAACACAAGTCCACATAATGTCCACTTATAAACACAGTTGGAATTTGTTCTTTTATATGTGTTATCTACAATAACGTGTGTGTTATTGTTAACAGTTGGATAGGACATATCATTACAGAACTGGCCATGTATCTGAAATTTATTAAGTGATGCCTATGTTTAGAAACGTGGTACATCCACGCAGACTATTTGTTTAGTACCTTGGTACATACACGCAGGCTATTTGTTTAGTACCTTGGTACATACATGCAGACTATTTGTTTTGTACTTTGGTACATCCAAGCAGACTATTTGTTTAGTACCTTGGTACATCCATGCAGACTATTTGTTTAGTACCTTGGTACATCCATGCAGACTATTTGTTTTGTACTTTGGTACATCCAAGCAGACTATTTGTTTGGTACCTTGATACATCCATGCAGACTATTTGTTTAGTACCTTGATACATCCACGCAGGCTATTTGTTTAGTACCTTGGTACATCCACGCAGATTATTTGTTTAGTACCTTGATACATCCATGCAGGCTATTTGTTTAGTACCTTGGTACATCCACGCAGACTATTTGTTTAGTACTTTGGTACATCCACGCAGGCTATTTGTTTAGTACCTTGGTACATCCACGCAGGCTATTTGTTTAGTACCTTGGTACATCCACGCAGGCTATTTGTTTAGTACCTTTTTACATCCACGCAGGCTATTTGTTTAGTACCTTGGTACATCCACGCAGACTATTTGTTTAGTACCTTGGTACATCCACGCAGACTATTTGTTAAGTACTTTGGTACATCCACGCAGGCTATTTGTTTAGTACCTTGGTACATCCACGCAGACTATTTGTTTTGTACTTTGGTACATCCACGCAGACTATTTGTTTAGTACTTTGGTACATCCATGCAGACTATTTGTTTAGTACCTTGGTACATCCACGCAGACTATTTGAATTTCACGTTTCAGGCAATGTACTGCAATGCTATTGCCCCCATCCCAAGGAACCAGCATAAAATCCAGAAAAGCTATGTATTGTGCTTATATTTATGTCTAATGTAAATCTCACTGCTGTTTTTTTATGTGACTGAAGTCAAGGATGTGGGAGAAGATGATGCCATGGAGAGAGGGTGAGAAACAGCAGAAAAAGAAGGAGTGTAAGAAGAAGCTAGATTGGGGGAATGAAGCAGAGGTTTAGAGGGGCAAGAAGAAAATGGATGACCTGCCGTGCTGGGGGTTGGTGTTGCAGGGTGCCTGGAGGAGAGGCGGCTGGAGGTGGCTTGAAGAGGTGTTCAAATTCAGCTACAAATGGTAAATAAGATGATTAATAAATTTATTTGTCTGCGCCTGCAGATTTGATGTCGTAATTCTTAGAGGAGCTTGGGCTGGTGGCCAAGGCCCAAGGCATTCATCATTCTGGTTAGGATTCGCAATTCAGTGCTACTGCAGTGTCGATCACTGGGCATTTTCATATGTGTGAGAATTTTGGTTCTCTTGCAAGCAGATTTATAGTGTGTTGTTAATTTTAGAGATTAAACGATAGGCATTGGCTAGGAAGAATACCCATCAATTATGGTCTGATCAGGCATTAGATTCTTGGATTGGGCATTTGTCAGGTAAATATGAGTTATTGATTTTTGATTGGCTAAGCATTTTTGTGTAACTTCTACAGAGTATTGCTATTTAGTCTTTTAGTATCGTGTGTACTGTATTGGACAAAATGATTTTAGAAAAGAGTGCAGGTTATATGCCTAAATATACTAGTGATGTGTAAAGAATATTGCTATAATTTTTTTCTGTAGCATGAGCACTGTATTGGTCAAAATTATTTAAAAATGAGTGTAAGACATAAGCCTAAATATGGTAGCGAAATGTTTTGAAAGCATTGAACCAACATTGATCAAATATTTAAATAGTGTTTTTTTAATGTAAGAAAAGATTGGGGTATGAGTTTTTGCTTGTAAAACTAAATGGAAGTGTTTAACATTTGATTTCCTATGTCATGAGGATACGTGATAAACTTAGACATGACTGGACGCGCTTTAATGTGGATCAGGTGTGATT
Organism: Limnodynastes dumerilii; assembly: GCA_011038615.1. Taxonomy (NCBI): domain Eukaryota; kingdom Metazoa; phylum Chordata; class Amphibia; order Anura; family Limnodynastidae; genus Limnodynastes; species Limnodynastes dumerilii. The sequence continues at coordinate 16,049 of WWET01004149.1, forward strand.
GCAGGAACACGCCCACACTCACTGACTATCCACACAGACTCATGGGATGCCCTTCAGCATGAAAAACCATAATTTACGCTGGGGTTTGGATGCATATGCGTGCATCTAGCAAATCACGCATAAATACACCATGACAGCTAACATACACTTAGATCTGGACTGCATGCAGAGAAAGCAAGCAACCCAGCAGAAGAGATACAGGACCTACTCACTATCTTTTATTGTATAGTGGTCATTGGTGTGCATACTGTAGTGCAGAGCTTTCACTGGTGAGCATTCTACTAATAAAAGACAGTTTTACGTTGCATTTACTAATAATGCTGCAGAGTCACAAATAACACTCCACAAAAGTTGCAAAATATACAAGGTGTAATAAGTAAAAAAGACAAATTATTTAAACATCTAAAATACTTTGTAGCCCTGTTGATGTGTTTGTCAGATTATGGATAATCTGTAGGCAAGTCTGTGGAGTTCTGCTTTCTGCAATTCAAAAAGCAGTCTTTGCTAAAGTCTATGTCAATTTTCCTTTATCTCTATTACATGTTTGTGTATCCTAATGGTATTAGACAGCATCCATTGAACTTAATTCTTATAAAGTGTTTAGTCTATTAGTCTCTTCTCTCCCCCTCTCTGTATATATCATTGTGACTAGTAGAACTATATATAATTTGAAAGTGCTGAACTTATCTCAGAGAGACTGATATTTTAAGCCTGATGTGCTACCCCGACACAGATTATAGAGCATCCGGTATACTCAGTAGGCAGCGGTTAGTACCTACCAAAAATGGTTCAAGGATCACAAATGGTGAACAAGTTTACAGGGTCATGGGCACTTAAGCTTCACTGATGCACATGGGGAGCAAAGGTTAGCCTATCTACTCCAATCTCACAGAAGAGCTACTGTAGCATAAATTGCTAAAAACGTTAATACTGATCATGATAGAAAAGTTTCAGAACACACAGTTTTATGCAGCTTGCTATGTATGGGCCAAAGACTGGTCGGAGTGTCCACTATCCACTGCTGAAAGCACCTACAATAGGCACAAGAGCATCAGGCCCAGACTATTGAGCAATGGAAGAAGGTGTTCTGGTGTGAGTAGATGTGTTTTCTTTTACATCATGAGGCTGTCAAGGTGCATGTGCATCATTTATCTAGGGAAGAGATGGCACCAAAATGCTCTATGGAAAGAAGGCAAGCCAATGGAGTCATTGTAATGCTTTAGGAAATGTTCTTCTGAAAAACCTTGATCCCTGACATTCATGTTACTGGGTAGTTACCTATCAGGGAGAAGAGTCTAACTAGGAGTCTGGAGTTCACTGGAGCCCCTGATGGTGGGGACACACTGGGATGAAGATTCATAGCAGGTCATAACCCTTGGTTGCAACCCCAGTACCTGGCTGAGATCTCGCCAGGTTCACGCCACCGGTGAGCGTCTGGTTTCCTGCATCTAGCCTACTGTTTGGATCGTGTGCCTTGTGCTCCTTGTATCGCTGTCTTGTTGTCCTTCCATTTTCCCACCGAGTTCATGCCTTCACTTCTGCCACACCTCCCAGTCCTCGTAATGTCCTGTTTGTCTGCACATATGTAGATGCGTGCTGGCGGCGTCTTACTCCGGCGTGCGCCGGCATGCGCCGCAAGTTCCCACGTCTAGCTCTGAGTCTTGTCCATCTGTCCCTGGCTCCATTCTGTTTGTGTCATCTGCCAGTGTGTGTTGCTGTCTTTTTGGGTCTTATTCGTCTTATTCGGTCTGTCTCTAGCTCCAGTCCACCTCTAGCAGAGTCCACCTGCAGTGACTGTGTTATTAAGTCCCATCTGTAGGCTCAAACTGTAGCCAACACCCGTCTGTGTGTATTTCAGCTGTCATAGCGGGTGACTGTGCTTAAACACTCCGTCTTGTCTTAACCGTATGACACCCTGGGTTGGCAAAGTGTCAGAGGGAAACTGTTGACCCCTTGGGAGTCCCATTATACATCTTGGTATGTTGATATTCTCTCTACTTACCTGTGGCCCTTGACCTTCTAGCCTGTGAGTTGTAAGAGTGGGATCCTGCTCCTCATTGCAGCTTGCCAAGTACTTCCAGGGACCAACACCCGGGGGCCGTGACCTGCTGGGAGTCCTGCAGCCAAGACTAATCTCACCATCAGAAGCTCTAGTGAAAACCAGGCCCCAGTTAGACTCCGCGCCTTGGTGTGGGACCTGGCTACCCATAACAGCTGTGTCTCCCCCACCCTAATGGTGGCCCTGACTATAACAGTACTGAAACAGTTATACTTTGCTGAAAAATTTCCAGAATCCAGTATGTACTTTTGTCAAGGAGCTAGTATATTTATAAATTTTGGGGCCTTTAATGTTGTGTAATGTTAAAGGTGTGGATAAGATAATTGTAGGTAAGGGCTTAACCCAGCCCTTACTGTATGTTTTGCTTAGAAGAGCCAGCACACGAGCATATAATGGCAGCGCAATGGTTCTGGTCTGTTCCACTGCAGGACATACTGAAACAATATCTGTTGTGCGGTGGTTTTGGATCCGACCCTCAGTTATCTATTACTTCTGTAAGCCTGTTACCCATTTCTGGGATAACTTTGATATCCCATTAAATCTTGCCTATTCTGTGTTGTCAGTCTTGTCTGCCTTATGTCACGGATCTGGGAACTTTGGAGTTGCTCCCGGGTCGGAGGGACTGAGTAGATGTAGGACAGAAGACGAACCTAGGAGGTAGTAAGTAGGATCTCCTCATGTAGGTCCAGACTGGATCAGGATACGGTGATATAGTCTGTGTCTGATATCATAGACAGAGAAAGTTCAAATACTAGATGTAGTGCACGACTAGAGTGCACAGGACTGAAATGCACAGGACTGGACTGCACCGAATGAGAGTGCACAGGATTGCGGGTAAGCACCGGACTGGATTGCACCGGACTGGATTGCAGCGGACCGGACTGCACCGGACTGGATTACACCGGACTGGATTGCACAGAGTAGGATTGCACAGAGCAGGATTGCACTGGACTGGACTGCACAGAGCAGGATTGCACCGGACTGGATTGCACCGGACTGGAATGCGCAGAGCAGGATTGCACAGAGCAGGATTGCACCGGACTGGATTGCACCGGACTGGAATGCACAGAGCAGGATTGCACAGAGCAGGATTGCACCGGACTGGATTGCACCGGACTGGAATGCACAGAGCAGGATTGCACAGAGCAGGATTGCACCGGACTGGATTGCACCGGACTGGAATGCACAGAGCAGGATTGCACAGAGCAGGATTGCACCGGACTGGATTGCACCGGACTGGAATGCGCANCAGAGGAGGAGCGGACTGGAATGCACAGAGCAGGATTGCACAGAGCAGGACTTCTCAGACACTCAGCACAGCACGACCAGGTTCCTAGAGAAGACTAGTAGATCTGGCACTGTTTGAATGGAGCTAGGGGTTTAAATACCATACCC
>WWET01004149.1:62357-74455 GCA_011038615.1 Limnodynastes dumerilii
ATTTCATAACTTCCTACATATGAAGTAATGGCACGCACCTTCTTATGCATCTCATTAGGAACGGAGGTGAGCTCCATGTGTAACAGGGTTCTGTGCGTAACATCTGGATCGCACATGCACAATTCGTAAACGCCAAGATAAGTACATGGCATGCGTATATTTAGGTACGTTATTAAGTGAGAATCGAGTCCTATATCTTTTACCAGATTTCAATGCATGTAATTTACAAATTTAGCACTACAAATGTCACAGATGCCTTCACAAATGTTCTCAGGATTTGGGTAAAAAAATTTTCATAGAAGAGAGTTGGATTTTTTGTTCTTTGCTTAGGCATGACAATGCACTAATCACTGGTATGCATTGCTGTCACTGATGGCTGACTTATTTCAACACAAACAAATCATCCTCTTAAGTTTTATCAAATTGTTCTTCTCTAACAAATTCTTCATCATTATCATCATCTTTTTTAATGTCAGATACATCCTGTTTAACCTTTATAACAATAACATACTCAGTGTCCAAACCACCATCATCATTTTTTTTTAACAACTATTCATCTGTACATTTGCATAGGTTTCAGAAATTGTGGAATCCTTTTCTAGGATTACCATGTCAGAATCAGATATGTAAGACTCACACAGAATACTAGTCCCATTTAACTTTTCTCAGGAATGTGTAATTTTGTAATCCCGCAATTTGTTTTTTGGCTTTAGCATTGTTGTGCAGGATTTGCCAGCTTTAGAGGTGACAAATGTAGACTGAAAGTGACAAGTTGATTTAGTATATGCATGACTGTCTTTAGCAAAGGATTTTGGACTAGTCATTCTAGTCTGTGTAACAGTACTAGCAGGACCAGCACTCTTAAATAAAGGCCATAATGCCCTTCCATGCCCCGGCATATGGTGAATGGCGTGTTGGCATTCTTATGTTTTTAAGTCTACTCTTTATACTTTGAGGTCCATTCACATGATCTGCATGCTTATCCATTCATTTACTGGAAGCCACCAGATCAGCCACAGGCTCTGGGGAAGGGATGGTTAGGGTCATCAAAGGGAGGGGTTAGGTTCAGCTTACGAGTAGTGGAGTCTTAGGGTTAGACTGCAGGATGGGAGTCCTCGGGTCAGGCTGTGGGAAGGAGTGTCTTAAGGTTAGGCTACAAGGCAACGGGGATGGGAGTCTTAGGGTTAGGCTGCGGGGAAGGAAGTTTTAGTGTTAGGCTGCAGGGAAGGGAAGGTTAGGGTAATGGAATGGGAGGGTTAGGATAAGGATTAGGCTAAAGGTTGGGGTTAAATTTATACTTACCAGTTGAAGCACCATGAGGCAAAAGCAATTGATATGCCAGGCAGTAAGAAACTGGCTGGGAGAGAATGGCCCTTATGAAAAAGGTGGATTGATGGATGTGATTGCAGCTTAACAGTCTTATGATATAAAGTTTTAACAGATTAACTACACTAACAGGTAATTCACTTGCAGGAACTATAAGAGGAAATAAAATAGAGCGTGACGAAACAATGTTGGGATCCGGGGATTAGAGAAGAATTAAAACCTGCTCAACTGAAGCAATATTTTAAATCCATCTTTGCTCAGCTCTCCCCGATAAAACCAGAGGCCCACCTGTTGATAGACCGAGCGCACTGAGCCTTTAAATGATTGTTTCAAGACACTTCTCAGACTAGAGACATTGGCCGAGATCCTCACCTACGTTCGACCAGTAACTTACGCAAGTCATTTACATAAGTCCCCTGTGTCGGAACATCTGCGCATGAGCGCGCCAGATATTCCGATAGCATAAGTACATACGTCAGTACTTAGGGCTTTAAGGGGGATTCCCCATATGTCCTTTTTCCAAGTCCCCCACCACACAGAATCCCCCTCCCTAGTATGGTTACCCATCCCTACTAGCTCTCTTAGCTGACCTACCCATCCTAGCACCACTGCCCCTAGCCAACTGAACCAGGTTGATTCTCTCCCCCCACCTTGATACCGAACCCCAGGTTCGAACCCACTTTCTGTTACAGCCGCCGCCGTTACTGACAGGCGGCAGGCTTTCTCTTAACTGACCGCGCTCCCCGTTCTCCCTGCAGCGATCATGCCGATCGGCATGTAAACAATACACACCTGGGTGCCGCCACTGTAGCTCTGTCAGGTGCGCGTCCCACGAGTCAGTGTTGGATAGGTTGTGTTCCCCTATCTCCCTGGTGACAGTTCCCCGCTCTGGAGGCTGGGCGGTTGCTGACCAATCAGAGATCAGCAGCCTCTATTTCAGGCCGGCTCTGTCCTTCTGATAGCGCCACTTATAGTTACGGTTTTCTGTTCTGTGACCTGCTGCCTTTTTCTCTTGTGCCTTGTGCCCTGTGCGTCTTCCTTGATCTTGAGTGCCTATTCCTGCCTAGTTCCCTGTCTTGGTCCTCTTTGTCTCTAGCTCCCTCTCTCTCTCCTTAGTGTTTGCCCCTAATTGTTTATACCTCTTCTCTCCTGAGTGCAAGTTTTTGTTACCCCTCCGGGGGTCCCTCTGGTTGTATCTGTGAGTGATTTTCCCTGTGCGTCTAATCAGTCCTGTCAGTCCTTGTCTACCTCTCTGTCCGTTGTCGTTGTTCAGTGGTTCCGGTTTGTGCCGTTGTCTCTTCCCACTTTCTGCTCCTTCCTGCTCCTCCGCTATCTATATCCACCTTTGCATTCCTCCATTCTCTTCCGTGCCTTGCTGCTGGGGGCCGCGACCTACCAGGTGTCCTGCTGCCCAGACTATCCCCACCATTAGGGGCTCTAGTGAACACCAGAACTCCAGAAAGGTAACTCAGATGGGTGCATATAAGTGACCAGATAAAGTAATAGTTAAATAAATACCATATAAACAAAATTAAAACTAAATGGTTCCTAGATATTGGAAAGGGGATTATAGATCCCTCACCCTTCACCTTTAAAAATAAGAAGATATTTTTTTCAATGAAACCTCCCGGATAAAAAGTACTTTTATGATAAGGAAAAGTCAATCTCAACGTGATAAAAATTAATAGATACCCCACAGGGGTGTGGCCCTGTGTGGGATATCTATTTGTTTTTTGTTTAGTGTTTATTTTTATCACGTTAAGATTTGTATTGTAGTTTTTTATATATGAGGTGGCTTTGTCTACCTAAATAGTTTTTTGGTTTAAATAAATTATATTTTACAATTTCACACATTGGATACACTTTTTTCTTTTTCCCATATTTTGAGGAATAAGCTGTGAAGGTCTGCAAGACAAAACAAAGAAACCTCTACTTCCCAGTGAAAATTTGAACAGCATTAGACTGAAAAAAATACATTTCTTCGTTTAAAGATAGAAAAGGAAAACGAACTAAGGAGGAACGGTTGGCAGGACTCCACATCTATACAAGATCACTCTCGTGTTCAAGCTATTTTGAACTTTTTTAGAAAAAGATCTGAAGAGACTTCTGAACTGTGAGATTTACATTTCCTTATCATAAAAGTACTAAAAGTATCTAGGAACCATTTAGTTTTAATTTTTGTTATATGGTATTTATTTAACTATTACTTTATCTGGTCACTTATATGCACCCATCTGAGTTACCTTTCTGTTTTTCTTTTATATTGTTTTAATACGTGTGGAACGTATAGTTAAGGTAACCTAATAGGCAGCAATAATTCTTTCACTATTGCGCTTTTTTGTGAGCACTTTCTTTTATTGTATAGAACACCAGAACATCATCCGCCTCTCTCAGGACCCCAGCTTATTTCTGGATTCCTCACAGTGTGAGACGTAACATTATAGCCAGCCATACCAAAGGCCATTATGGAGCCGTCTACTTTGGACGCTATAAATGCCCTCATTGCCCAGGTCTCAAACCTGGGGCAGATGGTAAAAGCTCTCACTAACAAAGTGAATAATCAAGAAGAGTTTATATCTGCCATGCGGGCCTTCATCTCCACGGAACAGCAGAGAGTGGGACAGCCCACAGACCTGAAAGCCATTCAACTTTTCATGGGCTTTTCAAACTATTACTGGGGCTTTATCCAATCCTTCTCAGTCTTAATGGCTCCTATTGTCGCCCTCACCAGAAAGAATGTGGATCCGGATAGATGGTCCAGGGAAGCCCTACAGGCCTTTAAAGCACTGAAACATGCCTTTAGTACAGCCTCTATTCTTAGACATCCTAATCCTGAGCTACCATTTTTGATTGAAGTGGATACTTCAGATGTGGGGGCAGGAGCGGTACTGTCCCAAAAAGATCCCCAGGACCTCCAGTGGTACCGTTGCTCTTACTTTTTCAAGTAGTTCTCCCAGGCGGAGAGGAATTATGACATCGGGAATCAGGAGCTACTAGCCATTAACATTCGAGGAGTGGAGACACTGGCTCGAGGGCTCAGTACATACCATTACAGTCCTCACTGACCATAAAAACTTGGCTTACATTGAATCTGCCAAATGCTTGAATCCTCGACAGGCCCACTGGGCTTTATTCTTCACCAGATTCAATTTCACCATTTCATACAGACCAGGGTCCTCAAACCATAGAGTCGATGCCTTATCCCATTCATTCTTACCGGAACAGGGTCCTGTCTCCCCACCCTTGCCCATTATTCCTTCAACATCTATCATAGTCGGCCTGACCCAGGGCCTTCAAGCTCGGTTACTTTCGGTCCAAGGGCAAGCACCTAAGCAGAAACCGACGGACCTTCTTTTCGTTCCCAGGGAAGACAGGAAACAGGTCCTTCAGGAAAATCATACCTGTAGATCATCTGGATATCTAGGGGTTCAGAAAACCCTAAAATTATTATTCTGGTCCATCTGGAGGCCTTCGATGGTTCAGGATTACAAAGACTTTGTGAACTCTTGTGATCTCTGCGCCAGGAACAAGACTCCACGATCTGCACCCATTGGCCCTCTTTTACCCCTTCCAGTGCCCAATCCTCCATGGACACACTTATCCATTGACTTTATTACATATCTCCCTGAATCCCAAGGGTTTACCTCGGTCTGGGTTGTGGTAGACAGGTTCAGTAAAGTGGCACATTTCATCCCGCTTCATGGTCTTACGAATGCCCAAACCCTGTCTGGTCTCTTTGTGAAGCATATTTTTAGGCTCCATGGACTTCCTATGGAAATTGTTCCCAGTTTGTAGCCATTTTTTGGAAATCATTCTGCAAATGTTTGGGGATACAAATTAACTTGTCTGCTGGCTACCATCCCCAATCAAATGGCCAGACAGAAAGGGTAAACCAGTCGTTAGAGCAATACCTGCACTGCTATGTCTCGAAATACCAAGACAACTGGTTTGAAAATATCGCTTGGGTGGAATTCGCATACAACAATTCATATCATTCCTCCACCACAGTGTCCCCCTTTTTCTGTTTCAATGGTTTTTACCCTAAGGCCAATTCTCTTTTGACCTGCTCTACCACTCCCAGTTCCAGTACCGAAACCGTCAAGAAAATAAAAGCTATCTGGAAGGGGGTCAATCAATGCCTTCGCTGGGCAGCCTTCAAAACCGAAGACAGGGCGGACCAGCATCAGGCGGACCAGCATCGTTCTAAATGCAACTTTAAGTTGGGACAGAAAGTTTGGCTCTAAACAAGAAATATAAAGCTGAAACAACGTTCTAGGAAACATGTTTTATTGGACCTTTGTCCATCATTAAAAAAATTAATCCAATCGCTTTTAGACTAGCCTTACCCTGAAGCCTCAGAATTTCTGCCACTTTTCACGCATCCTTGCTTAAACCTGTCAAAACTTCTAAAATATTCCATCAAACTAGAATCCCCAGGAGGAATTCATTAATTATTAACAACCAGAAGGAATTTGAAGTCGAGAACATTCTAGACTCCAAGAAAGTCCGGAACCAAACTCATTAGTTGGAAGGGGTATGGACCAGAAGAAAGGTCATGGGTACCTGCATAAAACCTTAATGCGGATATAATAAGAAAATATTTTCATCGGAAATTTCCCAATAAACCGGGCTATGGGGGTATCATAACCCCTCGCCATTACTGACAAACGGGCAGGCTTTCTCTTACCTGACCGTGCTCCCCGTTCTCCCTGCAGCGATCATGCCGCTCAGCATGTAAACAATACACACGTTGGCACTGGCACTGCCACTCTGTCAGGCACTAAACCTCTATTTTAGGCCGGCTCTGTCCTTCTGACAGCGCCGGTTATACTTACAGTTTTCTGTTCTGTGACCTGCTTCCTTGTTCTCTCCTGCCTTGTGCCTTGGGCCCTGTGCTTCTTACTTGATCTGAAATGCCCCAGCCTATTCCTGCCTAGTTCCCTGCCTTGGTACTCTTTGACTCTAGCTCCCTCTCTCTCTCCTTAGTGTTTGCCCCTAGTTGTTTATACCTCTTCTCTCCTGAGTGCAAGTTCTTGTCACCCCTCCGGGGGTCCCTCTGGCTGTATCTATGAGTGATTTTCCCTGTGCATCTAGTTAGTCCTGTCAGTCCTTGTCTACCTCTCTGTTAGTTGTCATTGTTCAGTGGTTCTTGTTTGTGTGTTACAGTCAGTCCCTTCTGACGTTGTCTCTTCCTGCTTTCTACTCCTTCCTGCTCCTCCGCTATCTATATCCACCTTTGTATTCCTCCTTCCTTTCCCGGGCATTGCCTGCCAGGTATCCTGCAGCCCAGACTATCCCAACCATTAGGGACTCTAGTGAACACCAGGCCCAGCTTATTTCTGTATTCCTCCCAGTGTGAGCTGTGTATACCTCAGAGGTCCTGTAACACTTTCCTATGGTTTGAGCATCATCTATTAGTGTTCTACCTGATGAATGTCTATGGGACTTAGGGTTCTCTGACTATATTCACAGACCCATTTTTATGTGGTGTTGCGTGCATATTTTTAGGATCAGATCAACTGTGCATGCGTACTAACTTTTTCCATGCAAGCATGCAAGTTACGTAGTATTTACGCATGGAAGTCCATTAGGCACGGACTTGTGAATCGCACTTGGGGACATAAGTGCGGAGGGGTGTGGTTCAAATCCGTACAGTCTAAGTTACGTGAAAGTGGGTGGCGGGAGGCATTTAAATTACCATTTGAGGGCGCGGGCGTTAGATACGCACGTACAGATGTAATATATGCACGTAAATGCATATAGACAGTTAAGGTTGTCCTATGGAGGCCGTGTGAGGGGAGTGTCTTGGGTGTTGCCTTGCTATGTGCATGCGTATAATTGTGTACTTTAAACAATCGGATCTGTGAATATTCGTCTTCTTTAATGTTAATGGACTGAATAGTCCTTCTGACGTTGTCTCTTCCTGCTTTCTACTCCTTCCTGCTCCTCTGCTATCTATATCCACCTTTGTATTCCTCCTTCCTTTCCCGGGCATTGCCTGCCAGGTATCCTGTAGCCCAGACTATCCCAACCATTAGGGACTCTAGTGAACACCAGGCCCAGCTTATTTCTGTATTCCTCCCAGTGTGAGCTGTGTATACCTCAGAGGTCCTGTAACACTTTCCTATGGTTTGAGCATCATCTATTAGTGTTCTACCTGATGAATGTCTATGGGACTTAGGGTTCTCTGACTATATTCACAGACCCATTTTTATGTGGTGTTGCGTGCATATTTTTAGGATCAGATCAACTGTGCATGCGTACTAACTTTTTCCATGCAAGCATGCAAGTTACGTAGTATTTACGCATGGAAGTCCATTAGGCACGGACTTGGGAATCGCACTTGGGGACATAAGTGCGGAGGGGTGTGGTTCAAATCCGTACAGTCTAAGTTATGTGAAAGTGGGTGGGGGGAGGCATTTAAATTACCATTTGAGGGCGCAGGCGTTAGATACGCATGTACGGATGTAATATACGCACGTAAATGCATACAGACAGTTAAGGTTGTCCTATGGAGGCCGTGTGAGGGGAGTGTCTTGGGTGTTGCCTTGCTATGTGCATGCGTATAATTGTGTACTTTAAACAATCGGATCTGTGAATTTTCCTCTTCTTTAATGTTAATGGACTGAATAGTCCTGCAAAATGTAAATCTTGCCACCCAGAACTCCATTGTAAGTGTTTCTTAAGTAGTTAGGTAAGCTCAGTGGTAGAATTTGCACTCTGGTTAACCTCTCCGGGTTGGATTCAGATTTCTGTACATCACCTGAATTTTGCAATCTGCTTAGTTCCATATGCCTGACAGGACGGCCCATCCCCAAGTCAGCCTAAACTCCAAAAGGTGGAGAGAGGAGAGCATTTAAATATTACAATACTGGCATGTTTACTTACTTCTGTACGGATCAGCGGACGTGCAAACTGCTGATCCACACGTGTGACTAAAGGCAGGGTTATGGCTAAGTAACTGCTGAGTTCACTCCCCTCCTCTGTGCAGACTGCCAGACCTCTGTGCGTTCAGGAAATGTGCAGAATCCGATCCATAGTGTGTCATTCTGTCACACTATTAGTGACAAGGAAAAATCACACCTCTTTAAAATGACTCCACTTGATGTGAGACTCCATTGCTGTCCTCACAAGGTAGTATCTGGCCCTCCAGTTGTTTTCCTTCAGAGTGCTAGGGCTTGCATTTAAATGCTGTTGTTTTTTTAACCCCAGGCTGAATTGGAATGCTGGGCTTCTGCCTCAGATAGTCATGGATCACCCTTTGTGGAAGATATGTCACATGGTCAGAAAGGGATTCAGAAGGAGGTAGGACCTTGGGTAGTTTTATAAACCATAATTGCTCTCTTTTTATTTCATACTTCCTCATCCGTTTCCTCAAGTCCCGCCCCTTGCCTATCAATGCTGTGATCCATAGTGTTACTATAGGGTGGGTCTTGATGACACAAATGACATCATCAACCTCTCTGATCACCCTTAGTAAAGCTATGAATTACAGAATTGATGGGCTGCATCAAAGAATTATGAAGATTAAGGACCTGGGCCCGGATTCTCACTTGAGAATTTTTCTGGTTCCGAGTGTAGTTTTAGGTGCAGAGATACTATGCATGCGTAGTAACTCTTCTACGCTATCTACGTAACTTTACGTTACGTGTATTGCGTATATGCGGTCTTTAAAGAGTCATTTATAGGCTCAGCTGATTTTCAATGGTAAAATGACCCAAATAAAATTCTATCACTTACGCCATCTCCTGAGATGATGTAAGCCATCCTTTACCTGCTGCTGTGCCTATTTAAATGAGAAAAACACTCCTTTTCACATTTAAGTATCGTGGAACGCCTTGATCTCTAGCACAGAGAAGTTGGATGCACAGACAGGCGGATAGGTAGCCTTGCATCTATTTTTTGTGCGTACTCCTGTTCTGGGCGTTCACAGTTAGAATTCTTGCTACACTTCCACATGAAAAACATATGGAAGCGCAGCTCTGAAACAGGTCCTAAACTTCTTCTGCCTTGGTATTATGACACTTTATCTGAATGTTGTTACTTGTGATTGCACAGGTATGTTATGTTTTATTTGCTGTGGCAAGCTGCACACACTTTACCTTTATACCAAATATTAAATTTCATACCTGAAAACTTCTAACGTTCCATAACTAGTACATCCATATTTTTTGTTTTCCTTTAACAAAACACACAGGCTGTCATCTTTACTAACATACTATTGAGTGAATAAACCACAGCTGAACCATAAATCACACAAGAAAGCTAGGTCCCGTAAGAAATATACTTAATTAACCTGAAAATAAAAGTCATAATCAAATCGCTGCATGCTTTAACTGTCATGTTAAAGCACCTACATTGCAAGTAAAATTGTTACCTGCTGGGAATAGCCACTTCCGTTAGGGAGCCAAGAACAACAGATTCCTTTAATCTGATAAAAGCAGCGAAAGGCTGATCCAAAAAGTCTACCTCACCAACAAGAATGTTTGCTGCTTCTGTTCCTTTAGGGATCTTCTTTCTGATTTTATTCTGTAACTGAAAACAAAAAGTAAATAAAAAGTATAGAGAATATTATATACTTTAATCTACATTATTGCTACTACCTTGACCTATATTGTGTCAGCTCACCCAACCCCACTGCACATCGAAAGGGCAAAAGGACAGGCATGTCCTGCCAGTATCCTATGTCTTTAGATGATTTAGATCTAGATTTAGATTTTTAAATATTGCATTTGCATCATTTAAAAACCCAGTTAAATGCTTGTAGCCGATAGGCATTTAGATAGCGTAGGTGCAGTCTTTACATCCGTATGAAAACAAAAAGTAATGCAGCCTCGGGGCGTTTTTAGTCAGAAGTGGGAGGGGTGAGGTATTTAGATTAGCTGGGGAGGGTGGGTGAGAGGTGGGGAGGTGCAATGTCCGTACAGACATTGCACGGAGAGATAAGATAGTCCTATGGCACTTACGAGGTACCTAAAAACGGGGGGCGGGGGATGGAAGACTGAGTTAGGTGCACATCTGCACGCACCTAACTCACTCTTAAGTGTGAATCAGGTCCTAAGAGAAGAAAGGTACTTCTGGGCTAAACCATGTTGATTGCAGGGGACTCATATTTCACCTGTTGCAAACAGTATTAGAGTTAAGAAATTATGTTTCCTATCCAAAGTCTAAATTACAGTGTAATAGTAAAGCAGTATCTGTGTGCAGGAAGCAATTCAAAGATATATCCCTGTATGCAAATAATACAATTAACTTGACTCCCCATGAAATCAACATGGTTTTGCCCAGGTGTAACCTTCCTCTCTTAGGACCTGATTCACACTTAAGAAAGTTAATTGTACATATAAGGCATGATGGACCTGATTCACACTTAAGAATCTTCTTAAAATAAGAACTTAAAGGGCTAAACTGGGCTAAACCATGTTGATTGCAGGGGAGTCAAATTTCACCTGTTGCAAACATTACTAGTGTTGAGAGGTGATATTTCCCAGCCCAAGTCTACATAACAGTGTTATAGTAAAGCTGGTCAGTATCTGTGTGCAGTAAGCAATTCAAAGATATATCCCTGCATGCAAAGAATACAATTAAATTAATTCCCCCTGCAATTAACATGGTTTTGCCCAGGAGTGACTTTAAGTTCTTATTTTAAGAAGATTCTTAAGTGTGAATCAGGTCCTTAATTTCAAACTCCTTCTTAAGTCTGGATCCAGCCCAAAGAGCATAGGATCTATGAAGAATTAACATCCATCACTGGTAACAAATATGAGAGAAGGGAATGAGAGATGAATGTAGAGTGAAAGGCCAGGATGATGAGGTTTTAAGAGAAGAGACAAGGGGGCAGATTCAGAGGTGTGTTTCTGTATGTTTTTCATAACGAAGCACAGCAATATTTTGCGCTGCACATGCCCAGAAAATGAGTAAGTTCAGCACAGTGCTGCCATCCACCTGCCCGCATCCGTTTGCTCTGTACAACTGGGACCCCCTGTTAAACGATATATAAATGAGAAAAGAGGTGTTTTTTTCATTTAAATAGGCGCAGTAGCAGTATATGGCACCTGCGCTTCAGTCAAAAGCAGGGATGGTGTAATGAATAGGTGCAGGTCATTTTCAATGTGAAAAAGGACCACTTGTGTTTAAAAGAAAAACAGTAATCCATATATTAGAAATTTTTTTTTAATAAAATATGTCCATGAAATAATAAATAAAATACTTTTTCCTTTAAATTTTTTTTAAGGCCACCATAGCATAACGCTACTATGCTCGATGTCCGTGATTAAAAAAGCATTTTAATGGGTTTTTAAATGCTGCATGTGCAAACATTAAAATAACTGATTTAAATAAATAGAAAACTGAATAGGATGTGGCTGTACAAGCCACAGCCTCTGCCTATATGGGTCCAACTGCGGGGTGATATGTCTATAACATACAATGCTTGAGCATTCCACTTGTGCATTTAACTCTGGATTAGGTCCAAGCTGTGGGCCATTGAAAGAAAGAAGGTGATTAAGGGATTTTGTGTGCGGGAGCTTGATGGATTACGATGGGTGCGGACACAACTGTAGGTGCATGTTGCAGGCTCCTCAATGGGGGGCGGGGGGTTATTAGGCACCCACAACTTAGTTGCCTAGTACCGTTGCAAACATTAATTTGGTTCAGAAGGTAAAATTATTAGACAGAGTTAGTTGAGTGAAAACATTTACTAGCATAACTGTGAATTGTTATATGAATGTATTTATAGCTGCTTAGTATTTGTGTGCAAAGTATTTTCCCTA
>WWET01004149.1:79161-89187 GCA_011038615.1 Limnodynastes dumerilii
TCCCCATCATGGTTCTCCAGCCTCCCCCCTCCCATATTTTAATCATGTGTTTCCAATCCCCTCTCCCCTAGTACTCCCATTATGCGCCACCAGCCCCCCATCATGATTTTTTTTACTTACCTTACCTCACCTCTTCCTCTGCGGCGCTCTCCTCCTCCTTCACGCTCATACAAGAAGTTCCTGTATGAGCGTCTGCGGTAGTTACATAGAGCAGCTGACATCAGCTGATTCTACGTAATGAAACGATGCGTAGAGTGCGTAAAATAGTTACTACACATATGCGTAGGAGCTAGTATTGGGAAATTAAGGACGTATGTGGATCAAGCACGGGGTTGTGAATCCGGTCCTTTGCCTGTTTGAAAAAATCTGTTTTGCTATTGATTCAAATCAGTGATTGCAGTTCTTAAATCCCTCTCTATTAGGAACACTGTAAGCTGTGGACATTTTCAAAAACAACTGTTAACTGAAACATCCTTTTATCTGCAGTTCAAATAAATTCAAATTTGCTGCTTTTCTGAATATTTTATTATTCTATTTAAGAGAATTCCATCATGGACCACAGTCCACAGAGCTGGTGCCTCCCTGTTGTGCTAGTGCTGGGACTGTCAGTCCTCCTAGTACTTCAGCAAATAATTTGACCAGTAAAAGTAGTAAAAGTTTAAGAGGAAAGCATAAGCGACGGCACTTCCAAAGGGCTAACTTGTTATCCCCGGCGTGTGAAACGTCATCAGAAAGTGAAATAGGAAAATTGATTGCAGAGAAAGGTCATATTGCCAACATACCATACACTACACGTAGTGGAAAGGACTGTGGCCGTTACTTGTGGTTGCTGCTGCTGCTACTGTTACACATGCTAGAGCCTCCACAGCAAAATCCATTTCCAAGGAAAGGCAAGGAAGATCTGTCAACAGTAAATCTGGCAAATCCATAAGGAAACAAAAAGTCCCCCCCCCCTTGCCTTACACTGTTTAAAAAATAAATGAGAGAGAAAGGTTGTCCACTAAGTCTGGCTGTGATTCCGACAGTTTTGATTCTGAGGATGCAGTTATTATACAGAAGCCTCCTTACATTTGTGATGCTCCTGTAAACGTCATGATGAGCACCATTAGTCAAAGTAATAATGCTGTTGCCATTGATATTGAAATTGAGGATGCAGCGGTTGTTGTCGAAACGCTGCCACAAGTCGAGGGTGCTCGTTATCTATCTGACGCAAATGCTGATGATCATCATGATGATGAAGGTGTTGTAGAACAAGTGGATAACTATGTGGAGGATGATGTTGTTTGTGTCAAGAAAATCAGACTTCAATGTCAACAATTTCTACCCGCGAGCATCACATTGTAATGCCTGGTCAAAGAACAAAAAAATTTGCCTCCACTGTCTGGAAATATTTTTATCCAAATCCTGACAACAGTTGTCAAGGCATCTGTTCCATTGTAGCGCGATAGCTAGTAGAGGCAAGAACATCAAACATTTAGGCACCTCTTCCCATCATTACGTCATTTGCAACAAGTCCATACTCAATATTTATCCAAAACTTCGGCAAAATCAATTGTAGCAGGCAGTCCATCAACTGCTGCTTGTAATAGGGATAAATGCCAATATCTCCAATCTCCACCTGCAACACTTCATCATCAATTTCATCATTTAGGATGCTGCATAGTTCATTATTGCATTTGCTCGGCCGATGCGACTCCCTTGAGGAATCCGTGAGTGAAACAACTGCTGCTGCTGCTGATGCTACGGGTGAATCCTCGTCATTGAAGTGGGCCAAGAAGTCTATCCATTTCAAACAAAAATTGTCTGTGGAGCAAGCTCTTGCAAGAGGAACAAAGTATGACAGCCGCCACCCTGTAGCAGAGCGCATAACTGAAGCCATGACAGCTATGATCGCAGTATATTTACATCCTATATCTGCAGTTAATACACCCGGTTTTATAAAATTAATTGAGGTCATGTGTCCACAGTACCAAAGTCCATCACGATTCTACTTTTCCAGGACAGCAATTTCCAGAAATATACCATGATGTAAAAAGAAAAGTGATTTGTGGTCTCCCAAATGCCATTGTACTAACTATTCATGTAACGACAGATATGTGGACAAGCCGTACTGGTCAAATGAAAGATTGCATGACTGTGACAGGACACTGGGTAGGGGAATCACCCTCATTAGCAGCAGCAGTTGTTCACCACCAGCTCATTCACAGACAGGCTACTCTTTGCATCACTGGTTTCATGAAGAAGCATACTGGTGTCAATATTTTGGATAACCTATGTGATGTGTTGGCCAACTGGCTGACCCCACTACAACTGTCCACAGGCTTCGTGGTTTCAGATAGCGAAGCAAAAATTTAGTGCACTGCGAATCGGCAAATTTGACCATATACCTTGTTTTGCACACAATCAACTTGGTGGTGCAGCATTTCTTGAAAACTGAACGATCAGTGTAGGAGATGCTTTCTGTGGCACGTAAAATCACTGAGCAGTTCCAACATTCAACTTCTGCCTGCTGACTTTGCATGAGCTGCAACAAAAGTTCCATTTGCCATCACACCAACTGAAGCAAGAGGTAGTAACTAGGTGGAATTCCACACTCTATATGCTGCAGCGTTGGAGGAACAACAGCAAGCTATAGAGACGTACACCTTAAGCCATGACATAGGGAGAGAGGGATGTTACCTTACTACATCACACTGGAGATTCATCTCTCTGTTATGTAAGATACTAAAACCCTAAAACCCTTGAAAGCTGGAATTTCTGAGGAGATTATGGTAAGCGAATTGGGAAAGTATGCTGGACTTGTCGATCAAGTAGTGAATTGTCTTCGGCAGGACTCTAGGGTTACAGACAAAGAAATGTGAGGTATGAGGGCGCAACTCTAAAGTGATAATGAGCAGCCACAACACCTGGCAACCATGCTTGATCCTAGGTTTAAGTGCTATGTCAGGTCATTTTTTCCTGAAGACACAGCTCTTAGGAGATGTAAACAGCTAATTGTAAGCAACTTGTCAGATCACGTTGCACATAACACGTCTCCTCCTTCAGCTTCTCCAGGAACTTGTACTGTTAGGAAACAACTGTCATTTTCAAACACAAGCACGGGTGATGGAGAGTCAACACAGCGCACCACAGTCAGAGATTATGATATCTGGTCGGGCTTAAAAGACATCCCTACCTATACTAACAACACTAGTGTGAGTCAATCAGATACTGCAAGCATCGATAGAATTGTGGATGATTACATGAATGATCATTACCAAATTTGCACATCATCAAGTCCATTTCGATACTGGGAGGAAATTAAGTTAAGGTGGACACTCTTAGAGAGTATTTAGCGCAGCCATGAACCTAGTGAGTGAAAGGCAACAAAGGCTAAACCCCAAAAAAGTTGATGTTCATAAAGATGAACTACTCGTCATTTTTTGAGGAACATACAAGCCACAAAGGGCCATCAGACAGTGTCAACGCTGAATCTAGTGGCGATGAGCTAATAATGTGCGATGATAATATCAACTAAAATGATGAGGATAGTAGTGAGGAGGATGACAATTCAAACCTTGAGTATATTTAGGCCTGTTGGCTCTAATTCCATCTCCATGCCAAAAAAGACAGACTTTTCTTGCTCCTCTCTTAAACACCCTCATTTCTCTCCTGATAAACAAAACTTACACACTTTGGTGGGAGCCCGAACGAACCAAGCACTTCGGCCACAGCAGTGTACCTGTCTGTCGCTGAGGTGCTTGGTTTGTTAAACAGTCCGAAATACGGGTGACAGGATGTCATACTAATTGATGCAGTGATCTCTCTCCAGCTTCAGTCACAGTTCTGGATTTGAAGGGGGGCCATATGTGCCTATAGGCCATCCCCCCCTTGAGATGAGTCGTATTTATGGGGGGGGCATATCTGCCTGGTAGGCCATCTCACTCCCCCCCTAGAGAAGTGCCGTTATTTGGGGGGGGGGGCATATGTGCCTGTAGGCCATTGCCCTCCCTTGAGAAGAGTCGTATTAATGGGGGGGCATATCTGCCTGGTAGGCCAGCGCCCTTCCCCCTAGAAAAGTGCCATTATTTGAGGGGGGGCCATATGTGCCTGTAGGCCATCGCCCCCCTTGCGAAGAGTCGTATTTATAGGGGGGCCATATGTGCCTGGTAGGACAGTGCCCCCCCCCCTGTTTTCCTAAAGAAGTGCTGTTATTTGAGATGGGGGTCCATGTGTGCAGGGGCGTTTTAAGAAGGGAGGGGGCCCATGTGCAGGATTTGCACATGGGCCCCCCAACCCCTATGTAAGCCCCACCCCTTTTTCGCCCCACGAATCGGGACAGTCCCTCTTGCGGGGACCAATTCCATTTCCTCAAATCTGTCAGAATTTATAGATTCCAAATTGCAGCCTTTAGTTCTTAATAATAGATCACATTTAAAAGATACGGGAGACCTCCTAAAAAAACTGGAAGAGATAGAATGGGGAGAGAACTATTATATAGTGACTGCAGATGTCACCTCATTATATACAGTCATTAGACACCACGATGGTCTAAAAGGGATAGATGTGAGTTTGAGAAATAGCCAATATGAAGAAACACTGCAAGAGTTCATTAAAGAAGGAATTTTGTTCATTTTGAACAACAATTACTTTAATTTTAACAACTCCTTCTACCTCCAGATCCAAGGTACCGCCATGGGCACTAGATTCGCTCCAAGCTATGCCAACCTGTTCATGGGATTCTGGGAGAATGCCCATGTCTGGGGGGGACATGGGCTTGGAGCGGATCTGGTAGCCTGGTGGCGGTACATAGATGACATCCTATTTATATGGAAGGGGACTTTAGGAGATCTGGAGGAATTCTGTAGATATCTTAACGACAATCAATTAAATATACACCTAACTTTCCATATTAGCCAGAAAGAAAATAATTTTTTAGATCTTACTATCTATCCTGAGAAAGGAAAATTATGCACTCGCACTTTCTGTAAACCGACAGACGTCAATTCATACATTTCGGTAAAAAGTGCCCATCACATTAATTGGATAAAGGGAATCCCCAAAGGTCAGATAAAAAGGATCAGGAGGAATTGCTCGAATGATTTAATATATCAGGAACAAGCCAAGGCTATGGCTAAACAATTCATTGCTAAGGGTTACAAGGAAACGGATATGGATAATATCATTAAAGATATAGGGAAATTAACTCAGAAGGATTTACTTCCAAAAGAGACTGCTGTAAATAATAAAGAAAAACCCGCCCCCACAAGATATGATTTAGCCTTCATTACAGAGTATAGTAATCAACATAAAGCAATTGAGAATATTTTCCGACAAAATTGGAGAATTCTGTTGCAAGACCCTGTCTTGGGATCACTCTTACCCACAAAACCTAGTTTTATTTATCGCAAAGCCCCTAACTTAAAAAATCAATTGGTTAGGAGTGCCTTCAATGAGAAAAAAGGAGATCTAATAAAAACCAAAGGGTTCCACAGGTGTGGAACCTGTAAGATATGTAAAACAGTAAAAGGAGACCAGAAAGTGGAAAAATTTGTAGTGAATGGGGTTGAATACAAGATTAGAGAATTCATTACATGCCACACAAGGAACATCATATACTTAGTTGAATGCAAATGTGGGAAACATTATGTAGGTAAGACCTCCAGAGCTATGAAGGTCCGTTTGAATGAACATATCTATAACATTGAAAAAGGGAAGTTAGAACATCCTCTCTCCAAACATTTTAAAGACATACATAAGTGTTCACCAAAAGAAATTAAAAGATTTTTAGGAATCCAAAAAATATCCTCATATTGGAGAAAAAAAGATTTGGAGACGCGTTTGGCCCAGGCGGAAATGAAATGGATCTTTGATCTAAAGACCCTAATCCCCCTGGGCCATAAAGCAGATTTTGAACTTAAATGGTTCCTTTAGCTTATATAGGACCCGTTGAGCTCTTTTACAGAATACCACCTTGGGTCCCAAGAATTCCAGCTCCCGAGTACAAGAACTGTCTGAATTCCAGCTCCTGAGTACAAGAACCGTCTACAATCATACTATCCTGTCAACGCCCAAATACGTCCGATCTTGGAAGCTAAGCAGAGATAGGCCTGGTCAGTACCTGGAAGGGGGACCAACAGGGAATACCAGGTGTTGTAGACGGATCTCAGAAGAGGATACAACTTGGGTAAGTGGACATCTGTTTAGGTCCCATATCATTATTCATCATCCGAACATAGATCTACAATGATACACTTAGTTAAGATGGACCATGACCTCAATTAAGATGGACCAAGGAAGTAGTTTTAGATATTAGTTTTAATTATTTATAAACCCAGAAGGGTCTATCACATCCAGAAGATTTTAATCTTTCCTATTAGAGATAAAGAAAGGATTTAATTTAGGCACAGTTCTCTTAAAATAGGTTTCTTTAGTTAACAAGTAATAATCAATTTATCCCAATTTTTTAACAAACACACTTCCATTTTTGTACACTGGCCGATTTAAAACTAGAATCAACACATATTTTATTCACCACAAATCCAAACACTGAGGATCAAATACTCACACCCATTTTTATATATAAATCTTTATTACATTCACAGCACTATGGATCTATTCTGGCACTTTAATATAAGCACTTTAAATATCAAAATAATTTATTTTCACAACTTGTTATATAAATTAAATACTAGAAGGGTAATATTTTATTAGGTATATAATAATAAGAATACATTTTGTTACATTTTGTTGAATTTTTGTTAATAGAGATAATAGAATATCTATGTAATATTGTATATTTAAATTGTCACCCCATTTTTACACTAAATATTTGTATTAAAAAGTGGTCCTTCACCATTATGTATGAGCATTTAGATTGGACTCAATATGGATGTTGCTGATATCAACATATAATGTAGAATGTATGTTTCCACAGATAGTTTTTATTGATTTTCACTTTTAATTGAGATATTGTTTAGTTATACACTTTGGCATACACTTTTTAATTTTCAAGTCATTTTAATCTAAACAATGTAACGAATATTGACTGTGAATATGTTTTTATTTATTGTAATTTCATCCTTTTATATTTAAGTCCCATCAAATCAGAGATATGACAATATAAACCCGTTGTATCTAATGTAAATAAGTTGGTCTCTATGTAATACTATGTATGAAAGCCTTAATAATGTTGATTATATGGTCAATGATCTGTTATCTAATTTCGATTGTAAGTAAATATAGTCCGTTTTTTTCCCTGAATCCATTATCATTAATTTGGAGAGGAGTTACTAATTGAAGGTACGGGATTTGAAACAATGTGAATAAGTCAACAAGAGGACTTATCAACTCAGTTACATACAAATTGGGATTTTTATGTATGAACTCTGACCTTATGACATGCCGTTAAAAGACCCATTCGGATTGCACATCCCCACTGTCTTGATAAAGAATCTAGCATTCGAAACGCGTCGACGGGGGGTGTGCGCCATACAGAGGAATCTGCTCTTTGGACCTGCCTTCTCCAGCCTTCAGCCGTTACCCGGGACTTTTTCATCCACGCGCTGTCGGTCTGTTTGAGAGCGCGGCTCTGCGCGCTAGGTACGATCCGTCCTGCAATCCTCTCTGTTTGTTTTTTAAAAGTATACCTGTTTGAAATGTGTTAAATAAAATGTATTTTTAATCTCCCTTTCCTCCTTGTTTTCCCTTTGTTCGTATCCTCCTTCCCCCTTTTGGGGGAACGGAGGTTTTTCCTCTGGAGGGATAAAGTTTCTATCATTGAAAACAAAGGAAGATCTTTTAAGAACGGACACTTGTCTTTTTCATCTATACTTTGAAGATTGGGACTCATTACTGAACTGTGAGAAACTCTTATTGGAGACTTTTATTTAATTGTTTTTTTGAACTGAACCTGACATTATTTGTGTTTTAGATTTTAAGCATTTGTTACTTTTTATTTTTTATTTATGTATTTAATTACTTATTATTATGGTATACTCTGGTAGAGTTGCTTGATCTTTTAAATCAGTGCGCTGAAACAAGAGGAGTCTCACTGATCCTATATATTTAACAACGGGAGACATTGTAAATTCAAGTATCCAATTTTTTCATTCAATATCATTTGGTACTTCCGTTTAATACCATCATAATTTCCATATTTAAGGTTTTTGTCTATCAGGGTGAATTATTTTTCGGTTTTTATTCTCTTTTAAATTGAATTTGATTTATCCTGTGTTAAGACGGTAGTATTCTGTTTCCATGAATTATTTAACATTTATTTATTTATTATTTATTTATTTATTTATTTTTTAATATTTAATCTTATGCTACACTTAGGTAGGGTTGTTTTGATCTTTGATCAGTAAGCTAGAAATAAGAGGAGCCTCACAAATCTTGCATATTGCTTTTGACAGTAGATATTTTAAGATATAGGCATCCCAATTCCTCCCTCCTATATAACCAACACCTGATCTGTTTAATTTTGTTGAAGTTGTATTGGTTTATTAGTTTTGCTTAATAGGGTTATTTAAATTTCTAGTTTTTATTTTCCTACTTTTATTGGGATTACCCCCACCCAGTATTGGTTATATTACCCACCCATCTAGAACAGCACTCTCACCATACTACTACCTTTCATTTTAACATTAGTGGAGATAGGTGGACTCCACAGGTGTTGTGGCTGCTCATTATCACTTTAGAGTTGCGCCCTCATACCTCACATTTCTTTGATAATATAACGGCTAATCTATGTCGTCAACTCAGTATGTTTGATTATATATTTTTGTTTTATAGTGCCGTATTTCTGGTTTTAGAGGGGCCCTCATTCCCCTTACCAACCTCAATGTCGGTTTGAAGAATGTCTATCTACCTCGGACCTTCAAGTACATTACTGCATTGTCTAATCTAATTGCTAATCTTTTTCTGGGACGGTGTTTCCTTCTGTAATTAATTAATTAATTTATTAATTCATTCATTCTTTTATTCATCCATTCATTCTTCTAGAATAAGGGTTTGACGCTCTGGTCCTGATGAAAGATAGGCATGCGTGCAAGACACGGTTAATATATGACCCGTACTAGGGATTCACTGAGAGAAACGGTCAAAATATGCTGCTTCATTGCATATCATGATGTGTCCTGATAATAATGTTGTGCGCTAGGAGGTGGTCAAATTTGACTGGGAATGACTGAAAATGAAAGTTATTAGTGTTAATAATGCTTTAAGTGCAAAAAAAAATTAAAATTACATGATTTTAGTGATTTTAAGAAAATTTTTAAAATATACAGATCCAAATCTAAAACCAATAACCAAAACATTTCATTTTTTTGACAAAACCAAAACCAACACATGGGACTCAGCGCTCATCTCTACTTTGAGGGGTTTTTTTTGCCAACACCTTGGCAAATAGTTTTCGGTCGATGTTGAGGAAAGATAAATAGGGTAATAACTCAGACAGGGATCAGAATATTTTTGGGGATAACAGTGATGTGTGTCTCCAGAGAAAGGGTGTATGTCTCTAGCAACATCAGGGCTAATGATTTACACTGATTTACAAGATCTTACTTTACAGTGTTCTAGTTTTACTTTTGCTATCCTTGCATAATGTTTCTAATAGCTAGTGGGGTAATTAACAGTGTACTCATGACTCGACTGGGACATCTATTTATAAGCTAGGACAGTGTGTAAAAATCCCATCTTATAAACAGAGGTCCCAGCTGCCAGATGAGCCATTCTGCATTGGAGGGTCTTGTGTGCCAGATGTGTTACCCTTATATACAGGGTTATTTTTTTCTCCAAGCCTGGCGTAGATTAAAAGCTCATGTGAATTTCTAATTGGCAAGTATGAAAGGGTTAATTATTTATTTTATTACTAGTCTAAAACCCGTCATAAAGACGAGAAAAATAGTGCCCATTCATTTATCCCCCCAGTATTCCCATCATGTCTCCAGCTCCCACCCCAGTTTCCCCATCATGTCACCAGCCCCCCAGTATCCCCATCATGTCTCCAGCCACCCCCCCCCATCCCCCACCTGTCCCCCACCCCCC
>WWET01004150.1:3965-22344 GCA_011038615.1 Limnodynastes dumerilii
TCCTCCCTCCTCTTCCTCCCTTCTTCCTCCCTCCTTCCTCCCTCCTTCCTCCCTCCTCTCTCCACCTTCCTCCCTCCTCTCTCCACCTTCCTCCCTCCTTCCTCCTCCCTTCTTCTCCTTCTCCTCCTCCTTCCTTCTTCTCCTTCTCCTCCTCCTTCCTTCTTCTCCTTCTCCTCCTCCTTCCTTCTCCTCCCTCCCTCCTCCTCCCTCCTCCTCTCCATATAATAAATAACCTGTTACAGGGCTCTAATGCCAGCTGGAATAGAGTCGCTGTTATAAGTGATCGATTATGACGGTAAACGAGGAACCTGCGTCCAAAGTAAATTAATAACAATAAATACTTTATTTCTTAACGAGGAACCTGCGTCCAAAGTAAATTAATAACAATAAATACTTTATTTCTTCATATAATGACTTTGTGAGACTCCGTTAGACGGACTTTCCAGGACTCTGACTATAAATGCTCTGAAAAATGGACTTTTCCCTAAAATAACTTTCCCCGTTGGAGCCACCATTTCCTGGATGTCCACTTTAGTCATCTTTTTACTCGGTGCTGGCACGTGGATAACCTGCGTCTGTTGGCTAGGAGGAGAACGTGCAAAGTTGTCGCCAGTTCCCGGATCTTTGCATATGGCGCTAAGCGTTTAGGTTTGCATTAGCGCTGCCCTCTGCTGGCTGTGTTATGTCTCTGGGCACCCTAGGCAACGTCTGGCCCATCCCTCTTGTTGTCTTGCCCCTGCACAATGGGGAAAGGTGACCCGGCAGCCACCGTTTTATGCAATGTGCCGGCCCAGTGTTCCATTGCACCTGTGGCCCTCTGTGACAGCCTCTCTCCAAAGGCCCGGGGCCCTAGCCGGCTGCCTAATCTTGTGTAGAGGTAGCGCTGACCCTGGCTGCACCCTGACAGTGGACAGAACAGACGCTCTGCGGTATCCGGTGTCTTCCCATGTTACATGTTTGCACGTGTCTGCTTCTGCACAGAATGCTCTGCAGCCTGCACGACCGCCCGCTGCGCTAGCACAAGGTTCTCCCCCTTCAGGGTCTGCCGGTGGGCTCGCGTGCGTATGTCTCCTGTGTGTGCGATGCTTTATAGACGCTGCCTCCCCCCCACCCACCTTCATGTTCATTTTCAAGTACGTATTTCTATCCGCCCCCCTGTGTACTTGCATGGGACGGCTTCTTGCACAGTCCCCTCTGTTAGCATGTTTTGGCACTGTGTAGCGTCCGCCCCCCTGTGTGCTTGCATGGGACGGCTTCTTGCACAGTCCCCTCTGTTAGCATGTTTCGGCACTGTGTAGTGTCCCCCCCTGTGTGCTTACATGGGACGGCATCTTGCAGAGTCCCCTTTGTTAGCATGTTTCGGCACTGTGTAGCGTCCCCCCCTGTGTACTTGCATGGGACGGCAGCTTGCAGAGGCCCTCTGTTAACATGTTTCGGCACTGTGTAGCGCCCCCCTGTGTGCTTGCATGGGACGGCATCTTGCAGAGTCCCCTCTGTTAGCATGTTTCGGCACTGTGTAGTGTCCCCCCCTGTGTGCTTACATGGGACGGCATCTTGCAGAGTCCCCTCTGTTAGCATGTTTGGGCACTGTGTAGTGTCCCCCCCTGTGTGCTTACATGGGGCGGCATCTTGCACAGTCCCCTCTGTTAGCATGTTTCGGCACTGTGTAGCGTCCCTTGCCTCGGTTATGTAAGTGCAGATGTAAGCTGGATGCCTCAAATCCTGAGCGGGTCAGAGCCAATTACTCTGGTTAAGGATTGAGTAAGTAAACTGAGTTTCCCGCAGCTTGGCAGGCGGCCTCCGCGTGGCAGGACTCCAAGTTATTCACTCACAAAAGTTTTATAGCCGTGGTTCATAATTAGCCACAGTTACACAGCCTTGCTCCGCAGCTCCTGGCCAAGGAGAGTGTCCCGGGTTGTGTGCACCCTGCCAGGGTTTTGTGTGTGCAGAGACATTTATAGCGTGGACAGGCGTTATGAAAGCCTTTGGGTGCAAAGTTACGAGTTCGGACAATGACCCAAATGGACGGGAGTCTTGGGGGAACGGTGTGTCTGTGCTCGCAGGAGTTTGTCCTTGCACATAAGGCGTTGTTATAGTGCAAGTCCAGCTGCGTCATTATGTCATCGCTCTATAACCTGCTCCATCAGCCGCTGTGCACTTATCAATGGTAAATCCATTAATGACAGAGTCCCATCTCGCTGCTAGGCCACACGTTGTCTTCATCTTGTTGGGTAACTCAGTCTCAGACCAGTCTTACCACCAGTCGGGTAATGTGCTGGGTAACATCTGTGTTTAGGTCACATGTGGAGCGGTGAGAGCCCCCCCTGCACTGATGGCTATCATTGTGAAATAGAGACTGCTGAAATTTGCCTTTCGGCTCTCTCTATTTGGAATGGCAGCCATTTTAGATTTTATGCAATCGGCATACTCACCCATTCCTTTTTAGAAGTGCCGCCCCGGACCACCGGAGAGGTAAGTAAGCTCTCCGTGGACGTTTAGACTTAGGGGGAGGGTTAGGGTTAAGCTCTGTGGAAGGTGGGGGGGTGGGGGGTTAGGGTCAGGCTGCAGGGAAGGGAGACTTATGGTTAGGCTATGGGGAAGGAGGGGTTAGGGTCAGGCTGTGAGGAAGGGTAGGCTAGGGTTAGGGTAATGAACAACACAGGTGAATAGAAGTAAACAATAGCGCTTCTCGATGTTGCAAAGTGAAGCTGCTTAAATCCCAATCCCAAAAGGCTGTGAACTCGCCATCCAAAAGATTCAATATATAAATAGAAGGTATGATAATAGCGCTAACATATAGGGATAAAAATACAAATAAACGTCTGTGTTTGTACAAATCCTATTAGTAAGGAATGCAGTCTGTGTGATAGACACACCAATCCTAAAAAGAGGAGAGTGGTATAAGTCCGTGAGGACCACAATGGCTTAGTTTGTTGTCACTTTCTTAGCAACCCGCTCCGTGTTCCCTCAGGACAAAGGGTATTGTAGATGGGAACCCGATGCTTAGGTCACCAGATAGTAGGAGGATCGCGTGGTATGTTGTACCCACGTGTATTCGCAGCACGCCCGCCGATGTTCAGCGATATCCAAGCCTCGTTCCTACAATCTCAGGGAGCGTTCCACTGGGTCTGTCCCGGAGATTCCCGCACTCCTCCCGGTCACCGACCTCCCTAGGGTTAGGGTAATGAAAGGGGAGGGTTAGGTTAAGGATTAGGGAGAGGGTTGGTGTTCGGTGCTCCAGGGATCGATTGCAGGCATAAGTAATCGTGTGCCCGGCCAGTTCATAACTGGCTGGAGCGGAGGACTCCAGAGCAGAACACGGTTGGGGTGGGTCATTGTATTGTGTAGTTATCAGAAGCAGACATTTAATGGCTTTTATATCTATGTTCATCCAAACACACTAGACGATGCTCTGAATTTCAATGCTGCTGGAGTGTGGCCTTACCATCCAGGCATCCATGGAAAGTCCTTCGCTTGACCTACAATTTGTCATGTAAGCCCCTATCACTCTGCCCCTCCATACTTTTCAGACCTCATCCCAGTACTCCCTCCCTCGCCTGTCCTGCTCCTTGTGTTGATCGTCTCCTTGCCTCCTCCCTCGTTACCTCACTTTGCTCTCCAAGACTTCTCCTGTGCTGCACCTCTCCTCTGGAGCTCTCTGCCCCGCTCTGTCCGAGTATCCAGCAGCCTGCAAAGCTCTAAACGTGCCCTTTATTAATGTCTGCCAGCTCACCTCACCCCCATGACTCCTGTTTTAGCTTGTTTGTACTTTCACTTTTCTTTGCTGCTTTTCTCACTCATTGTTTTATACACTTTTATTTGCACTATTATTTTGTGCTACGTAACCTGAAACGCCCAGCTAAATAATGAGTAGTAATAATAATAATGTTCCACTATACACAACTTGAACTATCTTCCGTAGACCTGCACTATGGTGTTAGAATTGTGTTACTTTGTCCCCTCCCCCCAAATCACCAACCTATCAACATAGCTTTGGATTGGATCCAGATTTGCGAGCGGTCAGCGCTTGCGTTCACACGTTGGTTATTTTGCAGATTATGAACGATCCTGGACACTTATAATCACATTTTATTTTACATCTAATAAACCACATTTCTGTGATCTTTTCCAGTGCTGGGTAGTTAGTGATTGCTACCCCCCCCACCCTTTTGTCCTCTCTTTATCCCCCCCCTGTTGTCATCTCTTGATATTTTTAGCGCCCAGTAATTAAATCTTAATGATCTTAATGGCACAACTGTCAACACAGCTTTTCTTAGCCCTCGTTCTGTGTACTCGTTGCAGAGTTTTGATAATGAATGGTTTCAGTTTTAAAGCCCAAAGGTTTAAATTGTTCCAAACCACAGAAATTAAAAGTTTTCCAACAACCCGGTGATGTGCTTCACAGAATAACCCCTGCGGCGCCCCCAGGCCCGGCTTTCAGGAACGTCCCGGTAATTGCCAAGCGCATAAATAAATAGAAACTGCTTCCCATAATAAATGCACCATTTCATTCTCAGACCCATCGGTATTAATTAATATCCTGTATTTCAGGACAAAGCTGTAAATCGCCTGTCTCATTCATAATGTTTGGAGGGAGCTGGGCTTGACCCAAGTTCTGTTTTTCAGTATTTTAGACCTGAGCCTCGTATGTACCAAATTACATGGAAAACTCGCCCGTAGTCACTCACTCTCGGAATGTCCAGGAGACTCCCGAAAGTTGTCCATTGCCCCCGGAAGCCCCCCTACCGGAATCCCCACAGGATACAAGGGTTGATGATGAGATTGGATGCAAATGACTGCCTCATGTCCCATCCATACTGTGATCCATAGCATTAAGCGTGGGTGGGGATTGATGAAATCAAGCCCCGCCCATTGCACCATAGGTAAGACTTCAGGCAGAAAGCCCCGCCCCCATACTGCCATCTTTTTCTCACCTCCTGAGATCAGACTGTCCATTAGCCAGTAAGCCAGTGGACCATGTGGAGATAGAAGAGCCAACTGGAAGAAAGAAGAGCAAGAAACAGTAAAATGAAGGTGTGAGGGATGAGGGGGCCCAGAGAGAGAGATGCAGGAAGGAGGGGACAGAGAGAGGAGGAGAGAGACGGAGGAAGGGGGAGGCCCAGAGAGAGATGCAGGAAGGAGGGGACAGAGAGAGGAGGAGAGAGACTGAGGAAGGGGGAGGCCCAGAGAGAGATGCAGGAAGGAGGGGACAGAGAGAGGAGGAGAGAGACTGAGGAAGGGGGAGGCCCAGAGAGAGATGCAGGAAGGAGGGGACAGAGAGAGGAGGAGAGAGACTGAGGAAGGGGGAGGCCCAGAGAGAGATGCAGGAAGGAGGGGACAGAGAGAGGAGGAGAGAGACTGAGGAAGGGGGAGGCCCAGAGAGAGATGCAGGAAGGAGGGGACAGAGAGAGGAGGAGAGAGACTGAGGAAGGGGGAGGCCCAGAGAGAGATGCAGGAAGGAGGGGACAGAGAGAGGAGGAGAGAGACTGAGGAAGGGGGAGGCCCAGAGAGAGATGCAGGAAGGAGGGGACAGAGAGAGGAGGAGAGAGACTGAGGAAGGGGGAGGCCCAGAGAGAGATGCAGGAAGGAGGGGACAGAGAGAGGAGGAGAGAGACTGAGGAAGGGGGAGGCCCAGAGAGAGATGCAGGAAGGAGGGGACAGAGAGAGGAGGAGAGAGACTGAGGAAGGGGGAGGCCCAGAGAGAGATGCAGGAAGGAGGGGACAGAGAGAGGAGGAGAGAGACTGAGGAAGGGGGAGGCCCAGAGAGAGATGCAGGAAGGAGGGGACAGAGAGAGGAGGAGAGAGACTGAGGAAGGGGGAGGCCCAGAGAGAGATGCAGGAAGGAGGGGACAGAGAGAGGAGGAGAGAGACTGAGGAAGGGGGAGGCCCAGAGAGAGATGCAGGAAGGAGGGGACAGAGAGAGGAGGAGAGAGACTGAGGAAGGGGGAGGCCCAGAGAGAGATGCAGGAAGGAGGGGACAGAGAGAGGAGGAGAGAGACTGAGGAAGGGGGAGGCCCAGAGAGAGATGCAGGAAGGAGGGGACAGAGAGAGGAGGAGAGAGACTGAGGAAGGGGGAGGCCCAGAGAGAGATGCAGGAAGGAGGGGACAGAGAGAGGAGGAGAGAGACTGAGGAAGGGGGAGGCCCAGAGAGAGATGCAGGAAGGAGGGGACAGAGAGAGGAGGAGAGAGACTGAGGAAGGGGGAGGCCCAGAGAGAGATGCAGGAAGGAGGGGACAGAGAGAGGAGGAGAGAGACTGAGGAAGGGGGAGGCCCAGAGAGAGATGCAGGAAGGAGGGGACAGAGAGAGGAGGAGAGAGACTGAGGAAGGGGGAGGCCCAGAGAGAGATGCAGGAAGGAGGGGACAGAGAGAGGAGGAGAGAGACTGAGGAAGGGGGAGGCCCAGAGAGAGATGCAGGAAGGAGGGGACAGAGAGAGGAGGAGAGAGACTGAGGAAGGGGGAGGCCCAGAGAGAGATGCAGGAAGGAGGGGACAGAGAGAGGAGGAGAGAGACTGAGGAAGGGGGAGGCCCAGAGAGAGATGCAGGAAGGAGGGGACAGAGAGAGGAGGAGAGAGACTGAGGAAGGGGGAGGCCCAGAGAGAGATGCAGGAAGGAGGGGACAGAGAGAGGAGGAGAGAGACTGAGGAAGGGGGAGGCCCAGAGAGAGATGCAGGAAGGAGGGGACAGAGAGAGGAGGAGAGAGACTGAGGAAGGGGGAGGCCCAGAGAGAGATGCAGGAAGGAGGGGACAGAGAGAGGAGGAGAGAGACTGAGGAAGGGGGAGGCCCAGAGAGAGATGCAGGAAGGAGGGGACAGAGAGAGGAGGAGAGAGACTGAGGAAGGGGGAGGCCCAGAGAGAGATGCAGGAAGGAGGGGACAGAGAGAGGAGGAGAGAGACTGAGGAAGGGGGAGGCCCAGAGAGAGATGCAGGAAGGAGGGGACAGAGAGAGGAGGAGAGAGACTGAGGAAGGGGGAGGCCCAGAGAGAGATGCAGGAAGGAGGGGACAGAGAGAGGAGGAGAGAGACTGAGGAAGGGGGAGGCCCAGAGAGAGATGCAGGAAGGAGGGGACAGAGAGAGGAGGAGAGAGACTGAGGAAGGGGGAGGCCCAGAGAGAGATGCAGGAAGGAGGGGACAGAGAGAGGAGGAGAGAGACTGAGGAAGGGGGAGGCCCAGAGAGAGATGCAGGAAGGAGGGGACAGAGAGAGGAGGAGAGAGACTGAGGAAGGGGGAGGCCCAGAGAGAGATGCAGGAAGGAGGGGACAGAGAGAGGAGGAGAGAGACTGAGGAAGGGGGAGGCCCAGAGAGAGATGCAGGAAGGAGGGGACAGAGAGAGGAGGAGAGAGACTGAGGAAGGGGGAGGCCCAGAGAGAGATGCAGGAAGGAGGGGACAGAGAGAGGAGGAGAGAGACTGAGGAAGGGGGAGGCCCAGAGAGAGATGCAGGAAGGAGGGGACAGAGAGAGGAGGAGAGAGACTGAGGAAGGGGGAGGCCCAGAGAGAGATGCAGGAAGGAGGGGACAGAGAGAGGAGGAGAGAGACTGAGGAAGGGGGAGGCCCAGAGAGAGATGCAGGAAGGAGGGGACAGAGAGAGGAGGAGAGAGACTGAGGAAGGGGGAGGCCCAGAGAGAGATGCAGGAAGGAGGG
This sequence comes from Limnodynastes dumerilii, assembly GCA_011038615.1. Classification (NCBI taxonomy): domain Eukaryota; kingdom Metazoa; phylum Chordata; class Amphibia; order Anura; family Limnodynastidae; genus Limnodynastes; species Limnodynastes dumerilii. The sequence continues at coordinate 11,606 of WWET01004150.1, forward strand.
GACAGAGAGAGGAGGAGAGAGACTGAGGAAGGGGGAGGCCCAGAGAGAGATGCAGGAAGGAGGGGACAGAGAGAGGAGGAGAGAGACTGAGGAAGGGGGAGGCCCAGAGAGAGATGCAGGAAGGAGGGGACAGAGAGAGGAGGAGAGAGACTGAGGAAGGGGGAGGCCCAGAGAGAGATGCAGGAAGGAGGGGACAGAGAGAGGAGGAGAGAGACTGAGGAAGGGGGAGGCCCAGAGAGAGATGCAGGAAGGAGGGGACAGAGAGAGGAGGAGAGAGACTGAGGAAGGGGGAGGCCCAGAGAGAGATGCAGGAAGGAGGGGACAGAGAGAGGAGGAGAGAGACTGAGGAAGGGGGAGGCCCAGAGAGAGATGCAGGAAGGAGGGGACAGAGAGAGGAGGAGAGAGACTGAGGAAGGGGGAGGCCCAGAGAGAGATGCAGGAAGGAGGGGACAGAGAGAGGAGGAGAGAGACTGAGGAAGGGGGAGGCCCAGAGAGAGATGCAGGAAGGAGGGGACAGAGAGAGGAGGAGAGAGACTGAGGAAGGGGGAGGCCCAGAGAGAGATGCAGGAAGGAGGGGACAGAGAGAGGAGGAGAGAGACTGAGGAAGGGGGAGGCCCAGAGAGAGATGCAGGAAGGAGGGGACAGAGAGAGGAGGAGAGAGACTGAGGAAGGGGGAGGCCCAGAGAGAGATGCAGGAAGGAGGGGACAGAGAGAGGAGGAGAGAGACTGAGGAAGGGGGAGGCCCAGAGAGAGATGCAGGAAGGAGGGGACAGAGAGAGGAGGAGAGAGACTGAGGAAGGGGGAGGCCCAGAGAGAGATGCAGGAAGGAGGGGACAGAGAGAGGAGGAGAGAGACTGAGGAAGGGGGAGGCCCAGAGAGAGATGCAGGAAGGAGGGGACAGAGAGAGGAGGAGAGAGACTGAGGAAGGGGGAGGCCCAGAGAGAGATGCAGGAAGGAGGGGACAGAGAGAGGAGGAGAGAGACTGAGGAAGGGGGAGGCCCAGAGAGAGATGCAGGAAGGAGGGGACAGAGAGAGGAGGAGAGAGACTGAGGAAGGGGGAGGCCCAGAGAGAGATGCAGGAAGGAGGGGACAGAGAGAGGAGGAGAGAGACTGAGGAAGGGGGAGGCCCAGAGAGAGATGCAGGAAGGAGGGGACAGAGAGAGGAGGAGAGAGACTGAGGAAGGGGGAGGCCCAGAGAGAGATGCAGGAAGGAGGGGACAGAGAGAGGAGGAGAGAGACTGAGGAAGGGGGAGGCCCAGAGAGAGATGCAGGAAGGAGGGGACAGAGAGAGGAGGAGAGAGACTGAGGAAGGGGGAGGCCCAGAGAGAGATGCAGGAAGGAGGGGACAGAGAGAGGAGGAGAGAGACTGAGGAAGGGGGAGGCCCAGAGAGAGATGCAGGAAGGAGGGGACAGAGAGAGGAGGAGAGAGACTGAGGAAGGGGGAGGCCCAGAGAGAGATGCAGGAAGGAGGGGACAGAGAGAGGAGGAGAGAGACTGAGGAAGGGGGAGGCCCAGAGAGAGATGCAGGAAGGAGGGGACAGAGAGAGGAGGAGAGAGACTGAGGAAGGGGGAGGCCCAGAGAGAGATGCAGGAAGGAGGGGACAGAGAGAGGAGGAGAGAGACTGAGGAAGGGGGAGGCCCAGAGAGAGATGCAGGAAGGAGGGGACAGAGAGAGGAGGAGAGAGACTGAGGAAGGGGGAGGCCCAGAGAGAGATGCAGGAAGGAGGGGACAGAGAGAGGAGGAGAGAGACTGAGGAAGGGGGAGGCCCAGAGAGAGATGCAGGAAGGAGGGGACAGAGAGAGGAGGAGAGAGACTGAGGAAGGGGGAGGCCCAGAGAGAGATGCAGGAAGGAGGGGACAGAGAGAGGAGGAGAGAGACTGAGGAAGGGGGAGGCCCAGAGAGAGATGCAGGAAGGAGGGGACAGAGAGAGGAGGAGAGAGACTGAGGAAGGGGGAGGCCCAGAGAGAGATGCAGGAAGGAGGGGACAGAGAGAGGAGGAGAGAGACTGAGGAAGGGGGAGGCCCAGAGAGAGATGCAGGAAGGAGGGGACAGAGAGAGGAGGAGAGAGACTGAGGAAGGGGGAGGCCCAGAGAGAGATGCAGGAAGGAGGGGACAGAGAGAGGAGGAGAGAGACTGAGGAAGGGGGAGGCCCAGAGAGAGATGCAGGAAGGAGGGGACAGAGAGAGGAGGAGAGAGACTGAGGAAGGGGGAGGCCCAGAGAGAGATGCAGGAAGGAGGGGACAGAGAGAGGAGGAGAGAGACTGAGGAAGGGGGAGGCCCAGAGAGAGATGCAGGAAGGAGGGGACAGAGAGAGGAGGAGAGAGACTGAGGAAGGGGGAGGCCCAGAGAGAGATGCAGGAAGGAGGGGACAGAGAGAGGAGGAGAGAGACTGAGGAAGGGGGAGGCCCAGAGAGAGATGCAGGAAGGAGGGGACAGAGAGAGGAGGAGAGAGACTGAGGAAGGGGGAGGCCCAGAGAGAGATGCAGGAAGGAGGGGACAGAGAGAGGAGGAGAGAGACTGAGGAAGGGGGAGGCCCAGAGAGAGATGCAGGAAGGAGGGGACAGAGAGAGGAGGAGAGAGACTGAGGAAGGGGGAGGCCCAGAGAGAGATGCAGGAAGGAGGGGACAGAGAGAGGAGGAGAGAGACTGAGGAAGGGGGAGGCCCAGAGAGAGATGCAGGAAGGAGGGGACAGAGAGAGGAGGAGAGAGACTGAGGAAGGGGGAGGCCCAGAGAGAGATGCAGGAAGGAGGGGACAGAGAGAGGAGGAGAGAGACTGAGGAAGGGGGAGGCCCAGAGAGAGATGCAGGAAGGAGGGGACAGAGAGAGGAGGAGAGAGACTGAGGAAGGGGGAGGCCCAGAGAGAGATGCAGGAAGGAGGGGACAGAGAGAGGAGGAGAGAGACTGAGGAAGGGGGAGGCCCAGAGAGAGATGCAGGAAGGAGGGGACAGAGAGAGGAGGAGAGAGACTGAGGAAGGGGGAGGCCCAGAGAGAGATGCAGGAAGGAGGGGACAGAGAGAGGAGGAGAGAGACTGAGGAAGGGGGAGGCCCAGAGAGAGATGCAGGAAGGAGGGGACAGAGAGAGGAGGAGAGAGACTGAGGAAGGGGGAGGCCCAGAGAGAGATGCAGGAAGGAGGGGACAGAGAGAGGAGGAGAGAGACTGAGGAAGGGGGAGGCCCAGAGAGAGATGCAGGAAGGAGGGGACAGAGAGAGGAGGAGAGAGACTGAGGAAGGGGGAGGCCCAGAGAGAGATGCAGGAAGGAGGGGACAGAGAGAGGAGGAGAGAGACTGAGGAAGGGGGAGGCCCAGAGAGAGATGCAGGAAGGAGGGGACAGAGAGAGGAGGAGAGAGACTGAGGAAGGGGGAGGCCCAGAGAGAGATGCAGGAAGGAGGGGACAGAGAGAGGAGGAGAGAGACTGAGGAAGGGGGAGGCCCAGAGAGAGATGCAGGAAGGAGGGGACAGAGAGAGGAGGAGAGAGACTGAGGAAGGGGGAGGCCCAGAGAGAGATGCAGGAAGGAGGGGACAGAGAGAGGAGGAGAGAGACTGAGGAAGGGGGAGGCCCAGAGAGAGATGCAGGAAGGAGGGGACAGAGAGAGGAGGAGAGAGACTGAGGAAGGGGGAGGCCCAGAGAGAGATGCAGGAAGGAGGGGACAGAGAGAGGAGGAGAGAGACTGAGGAAGGGGGAGGCCCAGAGAGAGATGCAGGAAGGAGGGGACAGAGAGAGGAGGAGAGAGACTGAGGAAGGGGGAGGCCCAGAGAGAGATGCAGGAAGGAGGGGACAGAGAGAGGAGGAGAGAGACTGAGGAAGGGGGAGGCCCAGAGAGAGATGCAGGAAGGAGGGGACAGAGAGAGGAGGAGAGAGACTGAGGAAGGGGGAGGCCCAGAGAGAGATGCAGGAAGGAGGGGACAGAGAGAGGAGGAGAGAGACTGAGGAAGGGGGAGGCCCAGAGAGAGATGCAGGAAGGAGGGGACAGAGAGAGGAGGAGAGAGACTGAGGAAGGGGGAGGCCCAGAGAGAGATGCAGGAAGGAGGGGACAGAGAGAGGAGGAGAGAGACTGAGGAAGGGGGAGGCCCAGAGAGAGATGCAGGAAGGAGGGGACAGAGAGAGGAGGAGAGAGACTGAGGAAGGGGGAGGCCCAGAGAGAGATGCAGGAAGGAGGGGACAGAGAGAGGAGGAGAGAGACTGAGGAAGGGGGAGGCCCAGAGAGAGATGCAGGAAGGAGGGGACAGAGAGAGGAGGAGAGAGACTGAGGAAGGGGGAGGCCCAGAGAGAGATGCAGGAAGGAGGGGACAGAGAGAGGAGGAGAGAGACTGAGGAAGGGGGAGGCCCAGAGAGAGATGCAGGAAGGAGGGGACAGAGAGAGGAGGAGAGAGACTGAGGAAGGGGGAGGCCCAGAGAGAGATGCAGGAAGGAGGGGACAGAGAGAGGAGGAGAGAGACTGAGGAAGGGGGAGGCCCAGAGAGAGATGCAGGAAGGAGGGGACAGAGAGAGGAGGAGAGAGACTGAGGAAGGGGGAGGCCCAGAGAGAGATGCAGGAAGGAGGGGACAGAGAGAGGAGGAGAGAGACTGAGGAAGGGGGAGGCCCAGAGAGAGATGCAGGAAGGAGGGGACAGAGAGAGGAGGAGAGAGACTGAGGAAGGGGGAGGCCCAGAGAGAGATGCAGGAAGGAGGGGACAGAGAGAGGAGGAGAGAGACTGAGGAAGGGGGAGGCCCAGAGAGAGATGCAGGAAGGAGGGGACAGAGAGAGGAGGAGAGAGACTGAGGAAGGGGGAGGCCCAGAGAGAGATGCAGGAAGGAGGGGACAGAGAGAGGAGGAGAGAGACTGAGGAAGGGGGAGGCCCAGAGAGAGATGCAGGAAGGAGGGGACAGAGAGAGGAGGAGAGAGACTGAGGAAGGGGGAGGCCCAGAGAGAGATGCAGGAAGGAGGGGACAGAGAGAGGAGGAGAGAGACTGAGGAAGGGGGAGGCCCAGAGAGAGATGCAGGAAGGAGGGGACAGAGAGAGGAGGAGAGAGACTGAGGAAGGGGGAGGCCCAGAGAGAGATGCAGGAAGGAGGGGACAGAGAGAGGAGGAGAGAGACTGAGGAAGGGGGAGGCCCAGAGAGAGATGCAGGAAGGAGGGGACAGAGAGAGGAGGAGAGAGACTGAGGAAGGGGGAGGCCCAGAGAGAGATGCAGGAAGGAGGGGACAGAGAGAGGAGGAGAGAGACTGAGGAAGGGGGAGGCCCAGAGAGAGATGCAGGAAGGAGGGGACAGAGAGAGGAGGAGAGAGACTGAGGAAGGGGGAGGCCCAGAGAGAGATGCAGGAAGGAGGGGACAGAGAGAGGAGGAGAGAGACTGAGGAAGGGGGAGGCCCAGAGAGAGATGCAGGAAGGAGGGGACATCTCTAATGTATTTATGTCTTTCTGGAGATATGGCCTCCAGAACTGAACGCAGTATTCTAGGTGAGGCCGCACCAATGACCTATAAAGGGACATCACTACTTCTCTCTCTCTGCTACTAATTCCTCTCCCTATACACTCAGCATCTGACTTGCCTTTCTCATTGCTGCGTTACATGTATGCCGGTAATGCCTTTATGTGTGTGTGAGACTAATCAGTCCAGCACACCTATCTTTTGCTGGCGTGTCATGGTTACTGCCCAATACGATTGATAATAGAATTAATCCATTGGCCTTTATATTATTTTTATCTTTTCCTCTTGTGTAATTGATCAGAGTGAGGAGTTGTGACACATTGAATAATAATGGTGTCCTCAGTTGCCTTGTAATTAGTTACTGGGGACTTTGGCCAGCGCTGGAGATAGAGGTGTGTTTAGATGGTGCCCGTGTTACGCCATGCCTTCAGGTCACGTAACCTCCGGGCTTAATATAGATCTGTGTGTGCAGCGTTTTCTCCATCCTCAGCTCATCTCTCTAGGAATGGACAATATCCCTGTCTGCAGCTTACTGTCAACAAGCCCCAATGTTCCTTTCAGATGTTTATGGAAAGAATAAACCCTCCGATACACATGGTCTCATTCCAGGCGCTGGCGTGTAAATCCTCCGCGAGGACCCGTCTCTGCTTTGTGTTTTCCAACTCTTTTTTTAGCTTTAAGACATGGATGCCGGCGAATATCGGGGAATTTGGAATCGCGCTATTAAAGCGCTCGCCAAAGGGGTGCGTCCTATGTATAGCTCCACCCATGGGCGTGTCTAGTGCTGCCAGGAGATCTATTTGTCAGTATAATTGAAGGGGATTGTAATGTGGTTCTTGATGTGATTCCATGGGGGGGTCACTGCTGCTCCCCACACACCGGTGATATTGCAGTGTGCTGCTGGGTACGATTGTTATATATTGTGCTCGGGACTGAACTCTTCCTCTCTCTCCGCCAGGTACAGCTACATGATTGACAATGTGATCCTGCTGATTACGGGCACCCTGCACCAGCGCTCCATCAGCGAGCTTGTACCCAAGTGCCACCCTCTGGGGAGCTTCGAACAGATGGAAGCTGTGAACATCGCCCAGACGCCGGCGGAATTGTACAATGCCATCCTGGTGGACACTCCCTTAGGTAACCAGGTGTCCTCCTCCTCCATACTCATCCGCCGCCATGTAACCTGTGCAGAGATAGGAGGGGAAGAGACCAGAAAATATTATCATAGAAGTCATTTATTTAGCTGCTTATTAACAGGTTTTTATACAACACCATCATATTACACAGCACCTCATACATTTATACAGCATTATAAAACAAGACTGATCGTAATAAACACACTGGGTGGATCCAAGGCTTACACCTTATAGGAGATTGGGTCACACAGTGGAGAGACAGGGTGTATGGTAACAGTGCTCAGTGCTGTGTATGATCAGTCACACAGCAGTGTTACTACCAGGACTGAGGGGATATTACTATGGAGAGAGACAGGGTGTATGGTAGTGCTCTGTATGATCAGTCACACAGGACTATTAGTACTAGGATTGAAGGGAATATTAAGGGAGCGCTTGAAAGTTTGGAGAGTAGAGGATAGTCTTAGTGGGTGTGGAAGGTTATTGCAGAGATTGGGTGCAGCCCGGGAGAAGTCTTTTAGCCTAGAATCAGAGCGTTTGGTTAGAGTAGTGCAGAGATGTATGAAGATTTGAGAGAGTAAGCTTGAGATGAGTGAGGATGGTGTATGGTATATTACACAGGTGCAATATAGACTGTAGAGGGGTAATTTTATATTGTGGGAGGCCGGTAAGGAGAACATTGCAGGAGATGATTAGAAGATGAATGAGAGATTTAGCTGTGTCTCGTGTGAGATGTTTGTGTGTTCTGGAGATATTTTTTAGCTGTAAGTAACAGGATTTAGATACAGATTCTATGTATGTTTTGAAGGACAGTTCAAAGTCAAGTTTACCACCTAGACAGCAAGCTGGATGAGCAGGGATTATACAACAATAGAGAGCGGGAGGGTCACTTCTATCGGCAGCTGCTGATATCATTGGCTCTGTGTTTGAGATATTATGTTTGAGACGGCGAGAGGACGTCCGAGATGAAATGATAGAGAGACACCTAGTTACACGGGCAACACGGCTGGTGAGGGATCATGATTGGAGGAGTAGATTTATGTATCATCTGCATATAGATGATGCTGAAATCCAAATGTCTTGATTAGCGGTCTAATGGAAATGGTATTAGTAGAGAATTGCAGTGAATCTATGAGCTGTTATTCACACGTAAGAAGCTTCTGCTTCTTCGGTGCGGAGTTTTGCGAAATGACCGGCTAAGTATTTGTAGTAGGTCATTTACACAATCTATGTGCCATTTAGGTACGTAGATTGCCTCCGTGCTAATTTGAGAGCGTTGAGCGGTGCATGTCTGGATAAGACGGGAAGATACCACTAGAGAGATTGTAGATGAGGCTGAATAGACGCAGAACATAGACAGAGAGAGTGTAAGGATGTGTTGGTGGCATAAGTATGAGGCAGCTGGCTGTAATGTGTTGTCTGATCGGGGTATATGGCTATTGTTAGAACTTCAGATCTAATTCCTGGAAACCGTCTTCAAGCAATGAAAGGCCGCTAGGTGAACCCATGTGTGTGTGACGTCTTCCGCTGGTCTGTAGCAATGTGCGTCTAAACGTTACTGCTTTTTCTTGGGTTTCTTTTTAGCTGCATTTTTCCAAGATTGTATATCAGAACAAGACCTCGATGAGATGAACATCGAGATTATCAGGAACACACTCTACAAGGTAACGAAATCATTTCCCTATTAAAGCATACATTCTAGACGAAAACTAGATGAAAACTAGGTCACTGTGAATCCGGACCAAGAAGAGATATTCGGAAAGATGATCAGTGATCAGATGTTGGTGTCTGATAACTATCACAGAATTCTTTGTGGTCTTTTTAAATCTCTAAAGCTATTTCCGCCCTATACAATAATTGACCAGATTATCGCACTATATGGGCCAAGGTTTTGACACACCAATTTATCAGTCCAATAATGCGCTGATCCGATAATTGACCTGTTCAGAATTCCATAAATATCCCACTTATATTCGGTTGATCCTATTGGGTGTTCCTGCTGTACATCCCGATCATTTTGCATTCAGTGAGATGGGAAAAGTCCAGGAGGTGGAGGAATCACACACTACAGACTACTCTTAAATCAGCCAATCAGCTAGCTGCATGGCCTCCTGGAGAGATTGACAGAAGAGCCTGTTCAGCCAATCCGTGCTGAGATGGACAGGAGGTGCGTACAGCCAATCAGATGCAAGTACCTCCTGTCAATCATGCTGACCCTTCCCACTTGGAGCCTGTATTGTCGGTCCCAGCAGGAGAGGTAAGTGGCACCGATATCGGGAGCTGAAAAATCGCCCCGTTTATCGGCCACCTCCCGCTGAGACTGATAATCGCACCATTATGTGGCCATCTTTAATCTTATAATTGTTCTGGCTTTTTATAAACGATTGTCCAATCTTAATCTGTTTCTCCTTACTCACCTGTAGAATCTAGCATTTTGTGTGCTAACCAGATAGATCTAATGCTAATAATGGCCCGGATTCTCAGTCCCGTATTCTTCATTTTACGTGCGTTCTTTTACGTTTAGAGCTAATGCGCATGCGTAGTAACCATTTTACGCTATCTACGTAACATTTAGTTATGTAGATTGTGTACACGCTGTCTTTAGACTGAGAATTCGGGCCAATGGCTGCTTCTAACCCTGTATACGCACTGACAATATTCTGCACAGAGCATTGCAATACTAGGCCCATGCTGAGCGACCCTTTAAAATGAGACACAAACCAGGTTATTTCTGAGGGAGCTGCTTCCCGATGGTCTGTATTCAATGTTACGTCTTTACCAGGTTATTCTCCGTCTCCCCATAACATAAACGTGGTCAGATATCTGCATAGGAGTCCAGTAAATGTGTATAAATCATGCCCTCCTACATGACCCATTCCATTAGGTACAAAATACTCTGCTCCTCGGTTTCCAACAGTCAGTTACTATGGTAACCTCCTTTGTTGAAGGCAAAAAGTTTTTTTAAATATCAGTTAATTCATTTAAACCAGGTGAGTAACAGTTGGAAGCCCAGGAGCGGAGTATATTCTACCTAATGGAATGGGTCTTGTTGGAGGGTCTGGTATATATGGATATGCTTCTAATGGCTTCCTGTGGGATTATTTCCTAGGCTTACCTGGAATCCTTCTACAAATTCTGCAAAAGTCTCGGTGGCACAACCGCAGATGCCATGTGTCCAATTCTTGAGGTAAATATCGTCTAACAACACAATATGGCTGCTAATGATGTCATACAATAGTTAGCTCAGTGGGCCACAATTACCGATATTGGTGGCTGCTGAGGTCAGTTTATGGGTATACACGCAGGAGCTGGCAAGACCGGGGTAATCTAAAGGGACATTGTCTGTACCCAGTACCTTACCCGCCATTTTATGTCTTCCATACACACCTGTTTACATTAACCTATAAATGGATCTGAGCGGCCACCATTTTGTGTATTCTGTTTGGAAATACACAAAATGTCTGGGATCAGCAGCTGACAGGGGTGTTGGTCCACGGCAGCCATTTTGGAGACTTTAATGGCCTCAGGTGTGTTAACTCTCAATGTAAAACACAGGATAGGACCCAATATAGGGACTCTCACTGTTTAGAACCTATTTCAGAAAAGCCTTGATAGTGGCCGGTGGCTTAATATATATTTACATGTGAAGTAATAATCCTCCATTTCACGTTACAGATAGGATGGCAGGATAGGTACTTGCTTAAAGACGTCTTCTGGGGTATTTTTCCTGAATAACTTCTAGTTTAATGTGTAAGCACAGGGGTCACATCGTGTTATGGGGGATTAGTGAAGGAGACATGGGACCTTATTGCTCAGTCCAGCTAAAGTTACACAGGTAAACTCGCCTCTTAGCAGGAATAATAATCCGCAGATATGGGAGACTTCAAGTGAAATTCATGGTGTACTTATATCTGCTTATTCCTGGGTAATGTAGGCTCGGATCCAGAGTGTGAAAATAAGAGGAAAACAGGTGAAAAATTACACCTGGGCAAAACCATGTGGAATTGTAGGGGCATAAAATGTCATCTGTTGGAAAACGTTTTAAGCTGGACACACACCATAGCGATTATTGGTCCGATCGGCATACTCACCCATTCATTTTCACAGGACCCGCCACTGACCGCTCCGGAGAGGTGAGTAACCCCTCCAGGGACTTTTAGTGTGGAGGGAGGGGTAGGTTTAGGCTCTTTGGAA
>WWET01004150.1:26040-40631 GCA_011038615.1 Limnodynastes dumerilii
CATGTATAGCTTGTGTCACACACCATACAGAGACACTAGAGGAAGTAACATGTATAGCCTGTGTCACACACCATACAGAGACACTAGAAGAAGTAACATGTATAGCTTGGAGCAGAGAAGAGCAGTAAAATGGTGCATGGCCTGTGTCACACACCATACAGAGAGACTAGAGGAAATAAAGATGTATAGCTTGGAGCAGAGAAGAGCCATTGAGGGGGGGGGGCATTATTCAAAGGTTAGAGATGTATTGGAACATGAGGGCATGTGTATAAACTGGAGGGTGATCGTCTTAGAGGAAATGTTCAGAAACACTAAAAGGGTAGTTGTTAATTAGAATAGACTCCCAGCTATGGTGGTAGAGGTAACACAGGAGAACATATGCTTGGGATAGATATAAAGATATCCTAAATCTCAAACTCAACTGAGGGACAAATAGTGTTTAGGATCAGTATGGCTTAAAAAACAACTGGGCAGACTGGATGGTGTGAGTGCTACCTGCGACGTGGGGGTGGGTGCCGGGTCCTAAGGGGGAGAGCCCCGAATGCTGGGCGCTGGATGTGGGTGCATTATACTGGAAACGAGTGATGTCACACAGTGTACGTGTGCGATTGGACAATGGCGCCTGAGGATACCACGTCATTGGCCGATGTTCTCAGCGGTGGATTGTGTCTTTTTCTGGTTCCTTTTATTTGGGGCATTTTCTGTGTATAAAAACATTCAGAAAGTGTAAGAATTACTCGGGATGCTCCGTTATTTGTTCTGCTTCGTGCCTTTGTATTCTCCGCATTGTCTATAGCTGGAACGATAGCGTCCAATCGGATGCGAATGAATAACGGTATAACAGCAGAAATAAATGACGATGCAGACGCCTCGTGTCTTCTCCTGAGGGTGTCCGTGCGATCGTTACACTCATGCTTTTGTATTCTCTTCCCCGTCTCAGGAGTACAAACTGCTGTTCGAAGGAGCTGGAAACAATCCTGGAGATAAAACCTTGGAGGACAGATTCTTTGAACACGAGGTAACGATATGTTGAGTAAATCCATGTGACCCTCGGCAATCACAGCTGTTCACAAGCCGCGTTCTGTCCGCGATCTGTGCGTCTTCATTAACCGCGCAGGGAAACTGATGCTGTCCAGATGGGCCCTGCCGGCTCTCGTGCTGTCCCAGGCCAGGGCTCGGCTCGCAGCCTTCTCACTGACAGATGGTTTTCTACTAGAAAAACTCCCTTTTTTATGCCATTAATCGGTTTCTTCCTATGAAACGACCCATCTGCAGCTTTGCTGAGTGTGGATTTTTTTCCCCTCCTTCGGTGTCGGATAACCGCTCTGAAACGCTTCGTCTTTGACACCTGCGGCACACGGCGCTCAGACTGCCAGGCGTTTCCGCCACGCCGCTGCATGTGCTCATTAGTCGCTGGGCTGCGGATCTGTGGACGGTCAGACTTGCAGCTCCTTACAGCAGGGTTTAATCAATGAACGTAACCCAGACCGGCTCGCTGGGGCTTCTGGTATATGTATCAGGGAAGAGAGCTGTGGTAGTGATTACTATGTAAACACACTTATTCAGTTGAGGTTTTTAATTATTGTTTCGTTGCCAATTGTACATTTTGTGAAACGAGCAGCAAGTACCGATGTAGGTGATCGAGGCGTGTTGCCAGGAGCATAGATACGGTCTATTGTTCTGTGTGCACCCTGTAGACCTAATCACTCATTCCCCAAATGTGTCTCGTGATGAAATCAATTGGCACAACCACATACTATACTATACCTGGGATGTGTCCAGACCAATCCCCTCCTCTGTCACCTCTGGTGCCTTTATATTTTTATGTTTTGCTGATGTTTGTTTAATGTGACATTCATTCTATGCAAATATTCCACACAAGACACAGCTAAATCTCTCATTCATGCACCTCTCCTCTCCCGCATTGATTACTGCAATGCTCTCCTTGTTCTCCCACGATATAAGGTTTATATTGCATGCAGCAGTTTTACTGATCTTCCACACTTTTAAAGCTGCTCCGCTCTATCCGTCTCTACGATGGTGTCTGTATATTACAGAATCAAACACAAAATCCTTTTACTAACCTACAAAGCCATCAACGAGACTGCACCCGCACACATATCCTCACTCATCTCATATATATCCCAGCTCCCTCTCTCAGATCTTCACAGGACGTACAGCTCCTCTACACTAACCCAATGCCCTGATTCCCAGTTACAGGACTTCTCCCGGGCTGCTTCTCCTCAACCATTATAACTCTTCCAACTTTTAAGTGTTCTCTTAAAACTCACCTCTACAGACAAGTCTCCAAATTCTTCTCTTTACCCTTCATGTACCCTATTTAAAGCCATGTTGCTATCCAATTTCCCTTTCTATTTTATGATTTACACACAGTCTCCATAGTAATATCCCCTCAGTCCTGGTAGTAACACTGCTGTGTGACTGATCATACACAGCACTGACACTGTTACCATACACCCTGTCTCTCCATAGTAATATCCCATTCCGGGAGAGCTCTCCAGTGAAGAGGTGCAGCCTGAGAGAAGTCTTGACTATGGGAATGGGATGTGGTAATGAGTTGGCAGTAGAGGTGACGGTCATTGGTAGAGGGTGAGAGGGAGTGTGAGTAGAGATATTTAAAGTAATCTTTTGAAGCAATATCAGCAAAAATGGTTCTGATGACCCGAATAGACGCCAATTGTGTCAGCGTTTTGTATTGTCTTCTAATAAATAAATACTTGAAGGGAGAAAGCTGCTGGGAAATATTAACCCAGTTGTGTCGATAAAGCATTTAGAAATAGACATTAATCTGCAAGTAAACTGTAAACAGGTAAAGGCCTTAAATAGAACAAAAAGTCATGAAAAGTATGTGAAAAGACGTGTTAAACGTTATTCCTGCTCTTAATTGCTGGAATGTCTGTGTCGCGGTTCATTTTCTTCTATTCCCGTGCTTTACGTTTTTCATTTAAAGTCTTGTTTTTTCCCCTCAATAAAATAGTTAAAACAAAATAAAAATCTATAAAGGTCTAAACCGAAGCTGCTTTAAATGTCCCTCTTACAGGAGGTAGCAACGTTTTAGCTGTTTCATGAATTTGAACCGGTGCCACAGTCGTTCCCACAATAACACAGCGATGTTCTCTGCCAAGGGCACGGCTCTTGCCAAGATTTTAGTGGGTTTGAAACTGGTTTGTGCCAGTACGTCCGTGTCGGGCATTTACCTTTTAATTAAAAAGTTGAAGGAGTCAAATCTTTGTTTATAAAACATTTACAGGTTGGGCTCTGAGTGTGCCAAATGTCACCGTCGTTAAAGTATATAGCCTTTACGTGACCAGAGCGCTGAGATGCATTTTGTGTCTGATAATCTGCCGGAGGAAGGTGACATCCGTCATGGAGAGTACGGGCACAGGGCAAGTTTCCATTAATGATGTAGCTAAATAGTCTGTTTTTTTTGTTCGCCATTTCCAGCTGACGTTTTTGCAGATAGTTCATTGCGTTACGAGTGTGTAGATAGATGTGTAAGGCCGTATCGCAGACGCACTCACGGTAAAATGCAAAAATAAAAAGTTATAGGAAAGTGACAGCTAGAATCTGATTGGTTGCTATACATCTCCGCTTTGCCAAACTCGCAGCTTAGTAAATCTGGCCCTTACACTATAGGTGACTGGTCAGTTGAGTGACCCAATCAGAATGCGACCTGTAAAGCGCTGTTGCTCCATTGTAACGTCCCATTACTACTTGATCTTTCGTGATGTCTGAAGCGTGTACTTTCTCTCTATCCACAGGTGAAGCTGAATAAATTGGCCTTTCTAAACCAGTTCCATTTTGGCGTATTTTATGCCTTTGTGAAGCTGAAGGAGCAGGAGTGCAGGAATATCGTGTGGATTGCGGAATGCATCGCCCAGAGGCACCGGGCCAAAATCGACAACTACATCCCAATCTTCTAGAAAGACACTGTCCCTCTGCTGCCCCCTGCAGACACGTCCCCTGTCTTGCGGCCTGGTCCAGTCCATGGCGTGCGTGGGTGCGACATACGTTCAAATATTCAACAAAGTCTTTATGTAACCGGTCAGCAGACGGTTTTTTTGTTTTGCGATATTTATGGCAGATTTAACCACTAATGTGTTTTATTTCACCCCTGCACTGCCAGAAAGGCCGACCACCTTCCCTCTGGCCGTGAAGGAGTTAATGATCCATTTTAACCCATTCCGAATCTTCCTATGAAACATTTGATGTTTATCTATAGGTGTGTGTGTATCTATACAGACAATATGGCTGCCGAACGCGTCTGGCCTCTGATCTTAGGCTAGGTTGTCCGCCATTGGCGGTCATTTCTCTTCCCCTGACGAAAAAATCTCTCCCGGCCACACACGTCAGGGCTGTAGAATGTGATTGGAAGGAGGTTTCCCGTGAGCAGGGTGAAAGGTCACAAGGGATATGTTTAGCGACATGGTACTTGGTGGCCATTTTAGAATAAGAGTCTATTTGTTGTGTTGTGTTGTAACGCTCACTGTATCCTAATAAATGTTTACACTAATAAAAATAAAAAGTCACCTCCGGGCCGCAGTGCTCCACGTTTTATAACTTATTATTTCATGTCGATTAATGCTGTTTGCTAAGGGGAAAGAGGGGGCGCACGGCTGTAAAACCTCGGTTCTGCGGTAATCGTCGTTGTGTGTTAAGAAACGACCTGTTTAAGATTTATTACATTTTGTGATTCACAACCCCATAATTTTTATCACACGTGCCTAATTTTACGATTCTAGCTGCCGCGTGTGCGTAGTAACTGTTTTACGCTATCTACGTTAATCAAACGCTACGTAGATAGCGTCGTAGCTAGAATCGCTAAATTAGGCACGTATGATAAAAATGACGGGATTGTGGATCCGGCTCTTTGTTCTTAAAGCAGAGAAACAGATTAAGTAGAGCACAGGATTATATTGGCCCCTCTGGCTGAGTCACGTGATGGGCTACCCGCTTGTCTGGGGGGCAATCCGGTTGTCTGTAAGGGATTAGTAGCCCCAACCGCTTCTTGTGTGACATAATGAATATAAGAGAATAAGGCATTGGTGAGGCAGACGCGTATTATAGGGGGACCTCGTGTCTGGATGCTGTGTTTTTGTGGATTCGGGAAAGGAATAAGGAAGATCTATTTTTGCTGAAAAATATATTATTATTCATAATTTTCTTTACAGTCTGTGATAAAGTGTAAAAGTGGAATGTTTGCAAGATGCCGAGATTTCCTAATAACAAACACAAGTGATGAAACGTTCACTGTAATTATTGCACGTTTCGGCCACCTCGGCAAGTGGCAAGCTTTTTATTCTATGGCTGGCCCTGTCACAGCCGTTTATTTGTACACACAAGTGTTTTACTGTCACTTTAGTTTCACTTTTGCATAATAGAAATCTAAAGGCCCAACTCCACCGGTGTCATTCGCTGCCCTGTTGTTCAGTTTAATAGATCACTCCATGGTTGGTAACCTTTGCAATTGCCTATCAGGGAGACTGATAGCATCAAAGTGCTGCAGCAAAGGGGTGTGTCCTGTAAACAGCTCCACCCATGTCTAGCGCTGCCAGGAAAACGATTTCTCAATAACGATGACGGCATCAGGATTTATTGATCGTTATATTGTCAGTGAATCAATACTTTCCGTGTTATCGTGGAGACTTCGTCATCTTTATAGAGAAGATAAAAGTCGGTGACGCTGCAGCTGATTAACAAGAGACCAAAGTGTATTTCTCATTTCTGTCTCCATTATGGAAGCCATGTTGTCTTAGATAACTGCCAGTCTTTCATTACAGCTTGGTCTTCATGAAAATGGCCGCCTCCACAGACCTCAATAGGAGACAATTTCTAAATTCTGTCATCATACTGTAATGACTTCTGGAACTGAATCAGTATCAGGGAGATCACCCATTCTTCAGGGAGTCAGGGAGGTCACCCACTCTTCAGGAAGTCCCCCTGATATTCATGGAGCGTTGGCAACTAAGAAATAGTGTTGGGATTGTATTAATGTGACGCAGGGAAATCGGAAAGGACTTACCTTGATTGTGTACAGAAAGCGACTCTGCTATAAATGTGTAACTTATTGTTTTTGCCCTCAGTCCTGTATCTGCATTTGACCATTTTCTTCCGTCTTTGTTCCTTTGCGGCAGTGATGTTGTTTGATCCCTTTGTGAGGAGCAGATATTTTGGGGAAGCTCCTCTGATATTCTCTGTGTGCAATGGATGTTTTACAATAAGTTCTGTGTCAGTGAATGGAAGCTCTCATAATGACTATATATAAAGATATGAAGATGTGTATGGTAATAAAACGTATTGCTCCTTACTAAAAACGTTTCTGCTTTTCTCTTCAACCATTTTATTCTATTCATAGTTACTCTGCAAACCATGAACCTTATTGCATACAGGCTGTATACAGGTATAAAGGTATGTTCTTATTTCATACAGACGGTATAAAGGTATGTTCTTATTGCATACAGACGGTATAAAGGTATGTTCTTATTGCATACAGACTGTATAAAGGTATGTTCTTATTTCATACAGACGGTATAAAGGAATGTTCTTATGTAATACAGACTGTATAAAGGTATGTTCTTATGTCATACAGACTGTATAAAGGTATGTTCTTATTGCATACAGACTGTATAAAGGTATGTTCTTATTGCATACAGACAGTATAAAGGTATAAAGGTATGTTCTTATGTCATACAGACGGTATAAAGGTATGTTCTTATTGCATACAGACTATATAAAGGTATGTTCTTATGTCATACAGACAGTATAAAGGTATGTTCTTATTGCATACAGACTATATAAAGGTATGTTCTTATGTCATACAGACTATATAAAGGTATGTTCTTATTGCATACAGACTATATAAAGGTATGTTCTTATTGCATACAGACTGTATAAAGGTATAAAGATATGTTCTTATTTCATACAGACGGTATAAAGGTATAAAGATATGTTCTTATTTCATATAGACGGTATAAAGGTACTTACTGACTAATGTTTCACAATACAATAAAGTGACATGTATTGACCTGTATATAACACAGAGAGCATCCTAGTGACCTATATTCTATACAGAGAGCATCTTATTGACCCCCCACCACCACCACCATTACTGTCAAACAGGATTGGCTGCTGGCGGGCGTTGAAGACACTGGCGGTCTACCAGGAAAGTTCCCTGTAAGTCCTATTGCCCATCCATGCCTGCCTGCGGCTCCCAATCCTTGCTACGCTTTCATTAGCAGTATAGAGGCTTCATTCTCCGCATCCTTTCCTGCCGGGTAACATATGGATCGTGTTTTCCTTTCCTATAATGTCCTGTGCCGCGAGGACGTGTTGGAGAGATTTACGAGGCGCGAGGCAGACTTCGTATGTTTACAGTTTCTGCAAAGAGCTTGAGGGGCCGACGTGGAGCGGAGAAGAAACTAGGCTTTTATTGCTCCGGAAAGGGGCTGTTTTAATGCGGCAGTTCAGGGTCATAGATCAGCATGAAAGGATTTGTGTTGTGGGTCTCCAGGCTCCTCTAATTCCTTGTAGAGGGTCACATGCTCGGATACAGTTCACAGAAAGAGAGATTTAACTTTCCAGGAAATCTGTTTCCCCGAGTAACTCGGCATAATCTCTAAGACGATCTGTCACCTTAATGTGGCTGTGAGCAGTAATCTATATCCTCTGTCCAGACGGAGATTCAAATTCATTCACAGCCGAGATATTCTGCAGAAACTCTATACGGGAAACGTGTTACATGTAAAACCTGAAGCAGAGGAATCTATAAATCATTTCAAAACGATTATAAATATAATAACGTGGGCGCATTAATATCGGATACAGTCGCCGCACTGAGGATATAGCGTCAACAATGGTTTAGCGTGTGTTAGGCTGTGGGACAGGGATGGTGGGGGTTAGGCCGGAGGTGTTGCATTGACTTATGGCAGCCAGAGCAAGTGAATGCTACAGTGCTCCGTCCTCCCGGAGTGTAGGGGACCAGGGAGGGGGGTGAATATGTTCCCTAACATTTGCTGGCTTAAAGGAAGTATTGAATATGAATATTGATTGTTTTGTTCTTCTCTTCCTGCCTCACGTTGATATTGTGCGCAATGTGGTGAAAATGAAGATAGCCGCCATTACATATCTCCTCCCCACCCCTCCATTACATATCTCCCTTCCTGTTATACAACTGCCTTTCAGTCTCTCACCCTTAATGACATACCTGCCTTCTTGTACCCCCTCTCCAATACACTTCCCCCTCAATACACATGGTGTCCTCCTTATATTTACACATCTCTCTCACGTCCCCTCTCCATTACACATCCCCCTTCCTGTCTCACTTACATTACATCTCTCTCCCTACACCCTCTCTCCATTACACATCTCCATCTCTCTCCATTACACATCCCCCTTCCTGTCTCACTTACATTACACATCTATGGACATGGCACGCTATATAAAGCACATGTGGGGGTATATTATGGCTCTGGAAATGGCACATACTATAATATGTGGCAGGGCTCGCAGTGAGGGGTATACTATACTGTCACTTCTCCCGCTGATTTCATTGAAAAGCATGAAATCCCCATTCACGTCTATTATTTCTACATTTTCATGCCGCTACTTTATACAGTGTACAGTGTGCCGTTCCCAGGCCCCTAATGTACCCCACATGTAATATGAGTATATTAGGGACTTGGCTGCACCCCTTTGGTCTGCCAGCACTGCAGAGCACAAGTTCCATCAATCCTAATATGTGCCAGGCCTCTGCTCCGTGTCTAGCCATAGTATGGAGAGGGTCTTTCTTTGTAGACTTGTCCTTTGTTGTTTCGGAGTTGGCCTCGATGAAGAGATTGCTGTAGGTGGTTGTTTGGTTGTGGTTACCGGGGAGTGCGGTATGAGAGGGCTTGTAGCCCATTTTTAAAACAGGATTATGACGAAAGCCGGGACTTGTGTGACATCTGGAGAGCTGAAATCTAATCAGAGGGTAACTCTCCGAGACCCCAGAGATATTTACTTCTAGTCTTCAATTCCTTTGTGTTATGTAATATTTGCAATGAGTTATTTGTTTAACATGAATGTGCATTGAGGATTGTGCGTAGTTATAAGTAGCTCTATTTGCTTTAATCACCTGGTTTCTGATTACCTAATGAATAGGTCTAAGACGACCCTGCGGCAGCTACTGATCTGATAGACAACCTCGTTCATTGACCTGGATTCAGACTTCTGTACGCTCGGCTGTAAACTGCGATCATGTGCGGTACCATTATCTCCGCAAGGGAGCTCAGCCAATCGATGCTGAGCTCTGCACGGGAGGGTGTGCCTAAGGGCTTAAGCCGATAATTGTGAAATCTTTCTGATAAAATGCTGGTGACGTCACTACTGGAAATTATTAGCGACAGGTGTCTGGGCAAATGGGACTTAAAAAAAAGTAAAATTTTTTAGGGACGATGAGTAGATGAGGAAATCGAACGTTTTTTTTCCTGATAATTATCGGCTGAAATTAGTGTAGTTTATGGCATGATATCATTTGGGACTCAAGCTGAAAGATTTTTTGGGGGGATATCATGCCATTTTCCATAATCGCTCTAGTGTATAACCAGCTTAAGGCCTTGGCTAAGACCTTACGAACAATTCAGTATTCAGCTTGGAAGGGTAGGGTCCCAAGCCCAGCTCTCCAACCTGTGCAAGTGCGTACGATAACCTCCTCTGTGTAAGGTACATCATTTTACAGCAAAACTTCACGTAACTTTCCTAAAACAAAAATAAAGGACGACGCTTCGAGGTTTATGAAAAAATAGAAACTTTATTTTCTAGAAACTAGACAGGAAATTTACAAGAAGCAGCAATTCAACGCGTTAGAAAAATAATCTTCAGTTTGGTAAAGCACAATCGTGGCTACATAAGAGTGAACGGACGTATTACACAGGTCTGATTCAGAAAGCGCTCTCTCCGGTCACATGATATGGGGGGCACTGCAGCCGTCCTGGGGAGGGTGTTAAAGTATTTACAGATACGTTTCCTTACTATACCGATATTCCAAACTAAATACCGTTCTACATCGGACAATAGGCTCCGGGGCTGGATTTACCAAGCTGCTGAAAAGAAAATGTGGAGATGTTGCCCATAGCAACCAAACGTCAGATGAGCAAACATGGCCCACATTTCCATCTGTCTTGCTGTTTAATAAGGATAGGATTAAGACGTCTGTCTGGTAAGACCTGTCATACAGAATGGACTTTACATTTGTACAGGGTCTAAAGTGCGTGTGACTGTGGCTGGTACGGAGCCTCAGTGTCCTGAACCTACGTTACCTTCTACACACCTGTCCCTGCGCATTAGGGGCTCATTCACAGTAGAGCAGACCTGGCCAACTTGAGACTCTCCAGGTGTTGTGAAACAACGGATACCTGACAGAGCATCCTGGGAGTTGTAATGTCCGTAGAGTAAAAGCATGCTGGGAGTTGTAGTTTCACAACACCTGGAGAGCCACACGTTGGCCAGGCCTGTAGTAGAGGATCATACATGAGTTTTTAGCCA
Organism: Limnodynastes dumerilii; assembly: GCA_011038615.1. NCBI lineage: Eukaryota > Metazoa > Chordata > Amphibia > Anura > Limnodynastidae > Limnodynastes > Limnodynastes dumerilii. The sequence goes on from WWET01004150.1 coordinate 36,583, forward strand.
AGTCCTTACTGTCTGACTTGCTTCCCTCCCCCACCATACGTAGACCACGTCATCACAGCATACAATCCTGCGTTATACCGCGTTACGATGTGTACCAGCCATAATACGATCGCACTGGGTGCTTATACATTAGGAATGCGGAGGTACCCAGTCGTTATGAAATCCGGATCTGTGCACCTTCCATGTCACCAGTCAGAGTCTGGTTGTGGTGTCCTAGAAAGAGGTCCTCTCCCCATGAATACATCATTCAGGACTACGCCACCATTCTATAGGCGTTGTGAAACTACAATATCCACCATCCTGCAACATAAGCATAAGTGGCAAGGCATGCTGGGAATTGTAGCACAACACCTGGAGTTCCGTGTCTCTCGTACTCATTCTAAACTTTTTTTTTTGGGCATTACCAGAGATCGCTGGAATCTGAATATACATATTAATACCTGGCAGGATTTATTGCAATTACAAAATCATGTATAAATATGTGAAATTTACACCAGAACTGCTGCATAAGCACCCAAAAAAAAGCTATAGAATCATAAAACCTGATCATAAAGGAAACAAAAAAGGCTTAAATTTACATGATCACGGGTAGGTTCTAAGTCAGACAAAGCTTGGTCTCATTGGCTTTAAGTCCTCTTTAGACGGTGACTTCGATGAAGAACCCTCTCCAACCTTTCAAAGCATCAGGGTCCCTGATTGTGTCCCTCATTCCTGTTATAAGGGCAGTCGATGGTGCCATGGGAATAGCCACATGTAGAAACAGTTTGCAAAGTGGACTCATTCCTTAATATTGAGTCGTGTACAAATAGCCAACAGTCCAAGAATAATGAAACCTTAATGAAAGAGAACAGAGGCAAGACTGGTCATTGAAATAGACATTTCAGACCTTCCTGTATCTAGGACCTCTACTGAGACTTTCCCCAAAGAGTTTTGGAAATGTCAAACCTTACTGGCCGTTTGCATTCATTTAAAACTGGGAGTGCCAAAATAACTGTAGATCCCGTCTCGTGTACAGTTATAAGAAGTGGCTTTTTTAATGGCTTAGAATGGTTTCGTGGGAGCATTTTGGCTTTGTTTTTTTTTCCCCTTGGGGCCCATATTCCTACACCAAGCCTGGCCAAACAGTGGCCTTCCCCATCTTCCAAGTCCTAGTTTGCAAAGCATACTGGGATGTGTAGTTTCACAGTTTGGTCAGGCCTGCATTATAGGATGCTGGGAACAAGGCCGGATTTCCACATTTAGCATTACAGGCATAAAGAAATGTCTTCTGAAGGCTAAAGTTGCTTCTAAATGGAATTTAAGGGTCCAGACTGGATACAGAATCTATAAAACCCCCTTTAAAGCAAGGTATCTGCTCCTGAATTGTTCTGAGGATTGTTCTAAAGAAATGCAGCTCGATTCAATGAAATGGTCTCTTCCTTTAGTGTTATAGCCAATGTTATTTGTGTCACACATCCATATTGCTTCCCAGGAGATAAGTCCAATAGTGGAGTTGTGTGGCTGGTGAGCCTTAGTCTTGCTCACTGTTCTTCTGCTTTCGAAGGGCTCTTGGCATATTCTTGTTCTTTAGAAATAGACTCTTGAAGAAATTATCACTGATACAATGAGGTAAGTATATGCCAATGAAGTATAAGAGCCACAGCTTTTTCCCAGCATAATACTTTACTTTGGGGGTCTCCGACAAAATGGCGTCTGTAATGCTATCTATGACAGGGCTTAAGTCGGAGCAGGCCGTGTTTCCATATTCCAGGAAGAGGTTTTTGGTTTCACAGATATATTCCTCCCCGTATTCTTGGAGCAGTTCGTTTGGTAGATTGGCCAGAAGCTTTTTGTGCTGATTCTCCCAGTGGGTCTTGTTATCGTGTGCTCCTGGGGGAAAAAAAAAATGACGACACAACGATCAGGTCAACAGCAAGAGGATATGGATTCATCAACACAACACTGTTCCACTGACCAATAAGGTATTGGATCCAATGAACCCAACTTGATCTCGGACACGGTGAAGATAAGGAAATATAGGCTTCAAACAGCCAGGTCCTACCATAGGTTTATGGATTAAAGCACACAAATTCCCAGGTGGGTGAAAGGGAGAATTGGTACATATTAAGAGGGCAGAACATGACAGACACGGGGCCCATAGCAAGGAGGTGGGGCCCCAAGTATGGATGGGTGGAACCAAGCAGGACTTGGGATGGAGTTGGGTGGGATCAATACCTGATAGAAGTGGTCAGAGGTTGACTGCTTAAAAACAGTGCTCGGCATTCCATGTATGAGTGCTGCGTGCGATAGCGCTCAGCACCCCTACATGGAGTATTGAGCGCTGTTTTTAAGCAATCAACCTCTGAGTGTTGTACCCTAGAAGCTGCACTCTTGTAGTTACACCCCTGCGGACACCCACCTCTAAACCATGCCAGAAGGTCATTGATCTGCATGGGACGTCATTTAATTACGTTCCATTAGTGTTGAATCACCGAGTACCAGAATGCGATCATAATAGGATTGCAACCCATCAGCAGTTGGGAAAATACAGAAGTTATATTTCTACTCTAAACTGCTAGACTAGATAGCAACGTGTCAACGTTCACATCTGATCTTCATTATTGCATAAAGGCCATGGGTGGAGGTGTTCCTGCATAGACGGAACCCAAAATGTCATTTCCAATTAGGACATTTTTTTACAAAATTTTTTAGCAAATTTGCTTAAGATTTTTACAAGTTTAAAAGAGTTTTCACAGTTCCTTCATAATTCAGCTGTAATGAAATACTGGTGGCAGCATGGAATAGAAGTTTACTCTGTAATAAGGGCTCAGCTCTGGCATGTGATTTAATTTAAAGTGTATATAGAGATCTAGATCTACGTCCTTGAGAACTCTTAGACAACGTAATATGGCTTGGCCCCATGTTTATGCATGTTCCGGGTGGGCTTCCTGTCTATAACCACTATAGATCATGCTGTTCCTTAAGTTAATTAAGTTCACCTTCGTAAACAGAAAATCCTGTTCTAAACAAACTAAAATAAAGTTTTACCGGTTTAAAGTGTACCCGTTTTTAGAAGGAGACGAGTGCAGGGCCATTAGGATTTTTTTTTATTTTGCACAATATTGTGGAAAGTAAAATAAATGAGAATAAAGGTACATGAGATGCTTTATTTTTTTCCTATCTTTTTCAGCCTTAGAGCAGTTAAATGGTAATTGTGTGGGAGATAGAAAGCAAAACTTGATTTGGAAGAACAACAAGGTTATACATGAAAGCCAAACGGGGAAAAAAAATAAAAAATGAAAAAGGACTATTTGCCTTGAGCTACTCATCTGTCTAGACTCCTTAATTTGCAGTGGGTTATTATCCCAATAAAGTTGTCTGGACAAAATATCTTTGTTTTTTGGATGTTTTTTTGGATACACCTAATAACTGCAAATTAATAGCAAACACAGGAGATAAAAGCAAATACAGGTGAAACTCGAAAAATTAGAAGATTGCGCAAAAATTCATTTATTTCAGTAATTCAACTTAAAAAGGTGAAACTAATATTATATAGACTCATTACATGCAAAGTGAGATATTTGAAGCCTTTATTTGTTTTAATTTTGAAGCTAATGGCTTACAGTTTATGAAAACCCCAAAATCAAAATATCACAAAATTAGATTATTACATGAAATCAATAAAAAAAAAAGGTTGTTAAGTACAGAAATGTCAGCCCTCTGAAAAGTATAATCATGCATATGTACTCAGTACTTGGTTTGGGCCCCTTTTGCATGAATTACTGCCTCAATGTGGCGTGGCATGGATGCTATCAACCTGTGGTGTGGCTGAGGTGTTACTGAAGACCAGTTTGGTTCAATAGCGGCCTTCAGCTCTTCTGCATTGTTCGGTCTCATATCTTTCTCTTGGCAATGCCACATAGATTCTCTTTGGGGTTCAGGTCCGGCGAGTTTGCTGGCCAATCCAGCACAGTAATCCCACGGTCATTGAACCAGGTTTTGGCTCCTATGGCAGTGTGTGCAGGTGCCAAGTCCTGCTGGAAAATGAAGTCACCATCTCCATAAAGCTT
>WWET01004150.1:50234-61205 GCA_011038615.1 Limnodynastes dumerilii
GGGGGGGGGTGTACACTGTACACCCTGCCCAAGCTAAGAGTTGTGCTGTGACGTCCTAGTATCAGGTGTTTATGTACACTAGCCAATCAGATTAATGCAAGTGAAGGACTGGAACATGTTGATGGTGCTCCAATAAATCAGTCTGGCAGGCGCTTTATACAGTAAGCAGTCCGATTAGAGCTGGTAATTACCTGCATAGTGCAGACACTTCCTGTGTGACCCTTGTTGGACTCACTTATAAATATTTAGTTAAATAATAGTTTTTATGAAGCTTTATTAGACAAGTCCTGGCAATGGTAATATTTGGAAAGGTTTTATATAAGGAGTTTTAAAAATCAAAAGTAACATCTTGATAAAAGGATCAGGAACGCGGTCTCACTACGAGGGACAGCGCATGGCGTCTTTTTACGGAACGCTTTCATTAGTCGATTGACTTGTTCTTCAAGCGGGATTTTTCCATTCACACAATATTGTCTGTAGTTGGCGATGTCTTATATAATAGATGTAAAAATAAAAGAAATTAATTATGTCGCATGTTACCGGCCTTAATTACTTTCTCAGAAATGTTTTCCCCAATACACCCCGGAGGAAAATATTTCTGACATAATATTTAAACACTGGTTTCGGAGTTGAGCAATTGTACAATCTGTGTCTTTCCAGCCTCTGAATAGATGAGTACTGAAAATCTATGAAATAAAAGGACTGGTTCATGAGTTTCAAATACCAGGAAATCAGGAGGAAAGTTACACTAATTCCATTGTGTTGGAAACAGTACTAAAGAGGAGAGGTGAGGGTTACTAGCACAAGTATAAACAACAGTGTAATAGTAAAGCTGGTCAGTGTGTGTTTAATATTATAATAATATAATAGTATTAGAGATGAGAGGTGATAAATAACAGTGTAATAGTAATGCTGGTCAGTATCTGTGTAATAGTATAATAGTAGTAGAGATGAGAAGTGCTGTTTCCTAGTACAAGTCTAAGTAGCAGTGTAATAGTGACACTGGTCATTGTGAATACTTTGCTTTTGTTTATTGCACACAGGCAGTCAGCATGGTTTTGCTAAGGTGTAACTTTCCACCTGATTTCCTCTTATCTGCTGCTAGCAGATTACCCTTCCACCTTTCATGCCCCCTTTGCATTACCTATAAATTGATGTGAGTAACTTTCATTTTGAGTCTATCCTCTTATACCGTGTTCACATCGCTGCCGCGGCAATATCCTGCGTCTGTGAACCCAGGATATTGTTGTGTCACCAGGAGATCCCAGGGTCACAGACCCGGTTTACATTACAGGGCACACCCGGGAAATTCCAGGACCCGGGTCTGCCCTGTCGTCATCGCACAGCGTAATTTGTTTACTGTTGCTATAGCAACACTTGTTGCCAGGGCAATAGTAAATAAACGACACCAATCCTGAAGTGTCTTTGCGACCCAGGTTGAAAAACCCAGTTTGCACCGTTCACACTGGCAGCTACCCGGGAATAACCCTCCAAATGTCCCAGGTCGGCATTCGTTCACACTAAGCCCCGACCTGGGTCATCGGGGCTTGCCCCAGCAATATTCCAGGTTCTTGGCTCAGCGTGAACGGGGTATTAGTTGGATCCAGCGTAACAAACAAAGAAATATATTCATAGGGACAGTATATGACGAATCACAGATGCTAGAAGATAAAAAGGCTGAATGGAGAATAGCACCACTAGTGGCTGAACCAAGCAACAACATGTCAGTACCTGGGTCTTACATGTATATGGATTCAGAATACTTGCTATACAATACACTGAAGGTAAAGCATACAGGGTTTATATAAAGCTATGGCACTAAAACACAGAGAGCAAAGCAACGCCCACAGAGAGCAAAGCAACGCCCACAGAGAGCAAAGCAACGCCCACAGAGAGCAGGAAATTCACATTAAGACAAAGAACAGTTATAGAAAAACGAACAAAAGCTCCAGATCATTAAAAATTCTGTTATTCTGATCCTGTTGCACCTTTGATCTATAGGGTCATGACTTGAAAACTCCACTGTAACAATTACCCTGTATTGTATATTAATTAACTCTATGGATCATATTCTCACCTTACAGAGAGTTAGGTATGGACAGAACCGCACCAGCCCCTAACCCGCCCCCCGTTTTTAGGTACCTTATGGCACAAGAGCATCAGAGCTACCGTGTAAGAAGGAAACTACACACAGATATTGCCTCTCCCCCGCCCTCCCCGGCTGATCTAAATTCCTCCCCCTCCCACGTCTACCTAAACACTCCCTGACGCGGCATTAGCTGCCTCTAAGTAAACTACTCCAGGCGGTCTTTAAAGAAAGCATGGGGTCAATCTACCTAACCGGAACGTAGATGGCGGAAATGTAATACTGCGCATGTGTAGTAGTTACATTCGGCAAATAACGCACCAAAGCCGAAGCTTGTTAGGTGTAAATACGGTCTATATCCTTGTACATATCCAGTAGCCTAAAGTGCTAGTAAAGTGTCCAATTGCACACACAAAAGGGTTAACAAACCGGCTTTCTATGGCTAAAATCACACACAGAAATCTACATTTCTCTACAATGTAAATATTTTTTCTGTGAAGGTTACACGTCATTAGATGCATGTAGAAATCATTGGGTATTTTAGCTGCATATTATAGAAGGATGTTCTATCATCAGCAACATTCTGTCCATCATATAACACAGCAAACAATCAGAATACAATAACTTCTCCGCGGCTGGAGCAGCGTCCAAGACAGACCAGGACCAGGCGTTTCATAGCTCATGTGATTCCCCCGCCCCCCTCCACCTCATTTTACTTTACATTCCGAGAGCCAGGTTTTACTGAGCCACGGGAAAGGAAAAAATGGAGATGTTGCCCATAGCAACCAGATTCTAGCTCTCACTTCCCTATTACATACTAGAAAGCGAGAGCTAGAATCTGATTGGTTGCTATAGGCAACATCTCCACTTTTCCTTTCCCGCAGCTTAATAAATCTGGCTCTCGGAATGTTAAATTAAAATGAGGTGGAGGGGGGCCAGACTTCATATATTTTAATGTGATGGGTCTCCAAGCAAGGGATTAGGATGGATGACAGTCATTCAGACAGATGTGTTCCCATTATAAAGACTTTGTGGACAGAGAGATATGGGCTACCTTAAGGATTCAGATTAAGACGCAAGAAAATTCCTGGAGGTCCGGAAGGGTAGAGAAAGAGAGACGGTAACGCCCATACGGTCACTTGAGAGAACGCCCCCTTGTCACCTCTGCTCCGCCCTCTGTCTCATGTCTGGATGGTAGGTGGAGAGAGGGAACGCCCCCTTGTCACCTCAGCTCCACCCTCTGTCTCATGTCTGGATGCGTACGTGGAGAGAGGGAACGCCCATATGGTCACCTGACTAAGAGGGAACGCCCAATTGTCCCCTCAACAATGCTGCTATATTGTGAAGTTCATTGCTCTTCACACCCAGCTCTTTATGTTTTTATTCCCCTATGTGAAATATAAGGAAGGTATTCTAGGTTTATTGCAGCACATATCTATAAGGAAGTGTTATTTCTGCGATAGGAGAACTCTCTCCCAGTATTTTAATGTGGGTTCAAACTAGTAAACGATACAAAGATCGACGACCTTCATCTCATCTCTTTTCTTGCCAGATGCAGAACCAATAAAATCTGCCCTATTACCCCAATGGCACGGTCCAAAGAGGAACGACCCAGGCACAGTCTTTTATTGCCGCTCAGCGAGTCACATGCTGTTTACCATCCAATGAGCAATGAGTTGTGCAGATCACTAAACAAACCAGGTTTAATAAAAGCACTTTATCAGTAGTGTCACGACGCACAGAGCCTCTTGTTCAATTGTCCAGGAGGGAATTATCCTCACTGCAACTGGGATAAAGGTTGTAAAACAGTCAACAGCTCAAGCAGCAGAAACGCAATTTAGGACTATTTTGGACAATCCACAATTAATGTGCAAAGTCCAGGGCGTATATTTAATATTCACGCTCTCCCTCACCAGTATAGCCGCAATCTGCAGTACTCTCATTACATAACGAACCATTGCATAACTGATCAATTGCAGGAATCTCATTACATAACTAACCATTGCATAACTGATCAATTGCAGGAATCTCATAAATGAGGGTTTCTTTGCAGAAACGTTATCTAAAGTAAACGCGTTTCATCCACGTGGAGGGATCCGTGGCATTGACAGGAGGTGTGGATTGGCCACACGGAGCCTTCTCTCAGCAGGTAAATGCAAGTAAAATGTCAGGAGTCCGGCACGGTCTGATCCGGTAGCTGTAAGTTATGTTTAAGTAGTGCAGCCGCGCAGGGCCGCCATCAGGGGGGACAGCCCGCTATCATTACAAGGCCAATGGTAATGCAGGTCTGCATGTGATGTCACCCATGAGGTCATATAGTGGGAGGGGCCCCACAAATTTCAATGCCAGGGCTAAGAGAACATTACACTGCCCTACTTCAAGGTAACTGGAAGCTTCCGGCCAGCAGAGCACACAACCAAGACACAGTGCCTGGCCTAACACCTCATTACCAGTGGTATGACCCCAAATTCACATCAGTGTCATTCACTAAGCAGAGGAGTGACCCCAACCGTCCCAGTCCCAAATCCAAACCTCAACCCTCCCCTAGGTTAATTGGCTGCTGACTAAATTAACCCTAATGTTCTCTTTAAAGTGCTGTGAAATAAATAAAATTAATTATTATTATTATTATTATTATTGTTGTAACTACAGGGGCAGCAAGAAGTGCAGCTTCTACAGGGCCTGTGGGGAAAGGGGGTCTCACTGCAGCTGCTCCCCAATGCAGAGGCTGACCGCTAAAAACAGCTCTGTGCTCCATGTGTGAGTGTATGCATGTATAGCTCTGTGTACGAGTGTGTGTGTGTACAAGTGTGTGTATGTACGAATGTGTGTATAGCTCCTTGTTTGAGTGCGGAGCACAGTTTATTAATACATTGCGAGCAGCAGCTCTTATGAAGCTCTTGTGACCTTTATTTTGTTTACTGTTCATCTCCTCTCTCTGTAGAACACACAATCCGCTGCTGTGTGTGTATTGAGGTCTTCTATAAACAATAATCTGATAATGGTGAATCAACAGTAGGTCACCTGCGCCTCACACTTAATTGTACCAGCTCCAGACGGTGATGTTCGTAGTTTTACCTTTGGTACATCGTGTTCCACCAACCTTTAAAACAATTATACAGTACATAACGTTCCTTTCAGGATGGCAATTATAGGAAGTATGCCTCCACCCCAATTAGTCAAGTCAATAGTATATTAAACGCTGACCTATATATTATGCGGATAGTTTGTTATCACAGAGCACCTCATTCGGTATCCTCCCTAACCTGCGCATTCCTGATCAGTTCCCATCGCAGGGACAGGTAAAGGAGGAGACACAGCGAGAGGCCGTCAGACGTAGGAGACACGATGTACTTGTAAAACGGATTGACAGCATCCTGAATGCTACATTCCAGCAATCGTCCATAGATTATCACACAACAGACCTATTATTAAGCAGTGCTAAGAAAACTGGTGCACTCATTGCTAATCAGTGATACACGAGCGGAGATTCTAAATAGTCAGAGGGCTTTGTATCTAATAATCACTATTTAGATTCCAAATCACATTTTTTTTTAACCAAGATGGAAAAAAAAAACAAACAAAAAAAAACACAAAGTACAACACAACCCTCAAAAGACAGAAATATCAATTTATTCCAAATAATGAACACAAAACATATATACAACTCTTCACAAATAATCTACATTTGTATCCTTTGGATATAGAATAATAAGAACATTGGGGTTAATCCAGAACTACGTGTGCCGTACGTTTATTCGCGGAGCGTATTTTCGTGCGCGTAAATTCGTTACACTCCCCTCGGCTCACCCCTTGCACGGACGTATTTTGTCAAGATACGCTTCCCAAACCCTACCTTAACTTTTTCCAACGTAGCCGCTGTCATACGCACACGTACGTATGGGATAGACGAATTTACGCAGCTAAGCACGCCCATACTGTACACTTTAAATACAACCCCCCGCCTACTTCACACGTAATTTGGAGTAACGTAAAATCGGCACGCCCACACGTAAGTATTTACGTGACACATACGTGAATGGCCCATACGTTCACAATTACGCTACATTAATGTGCGTATTTTCTATGGTGCGCATGCGCAGTGCGTACAAAACAGCGTCTCTACGTCTCTGCCACGCGTAAATTTGCTCCGAGGCGTAGTTCTGGATCAGGCCCATTGATAATAAATTTAGGTTAGAGAGATTAAAATGGTCAAAGTCAAACAATTACCCACAAAATTTTGTTCTTTGTTTTCAATACGATTGCGTTTCACAGGGAATCGCGATTCTGCAAATATGTGGCTGCATCTGACTGCGGGAAAATAGTAACACACACACACACACACACACACACTAAGGAGCGGATCCAGATTTAGTTACATGCGACCAGAGCTCAGACTACGCCAGTCTGCTATTGGGTCATCGTGCGATACTTTGCATAAGACCACTCCCCTTTCGCCTATGGCTTTAGTCCAGCAGAGCCTGAACTCCACATTTACACAGCAGCCGCACTTTAAACGTGGTCGGTGCATGCAGGAGGGTTATAGGTGAAAGGTTTAGCCGAGCGCTTGCTGTACGATCATGCGACATGCTTTAAGCATCCTGCACCTCCATCATGCTGACTTCCAGCACAGAATTCTGGGATCTTGAGGATCGGAAACCATTCTGCGAGTCTGTAACGTGGGCACATAAAGATCCCGGCCACTTTCTACCCGCAAAAAGTGCGAAACGGCCCCAACTACTGAATCTGGACCCGGTCCGGTGTTACCATCACTCCCAGATTCATATTCCCAGAGAACATAGCACATCGAGGTTCCTCACAGACACCAATCACTGGGGCTGATCCAGAGTATGGAAATAAGGGCAAAATGGGCGTAATTGAGCAAAGCCATGACAGACGGCCAGAAAGCCTTATGAAAACANCACGTAAGTATTTACGTGACATATACGTGAATGGCCCATACGTTCACAATTACGCTACCTTAATGTGCGTATTTTCTATGGTGCGCATGCACAGTGCGTACAAAACAGCGTTTTTACGTCTCTGCCACGCGTAAATTTGATCCGAGGCGTAGTTCTGGATCAGGCCCATTGATAATACATTTAGGTTAAAGAGATTAAAATGGTCAAAGTCAAACAATTACCCACAAAGTTTTGTTCTTTGTTTTCAATACGATTGTGTTTCACAGGGAATCGCGATTCCGCAAATATGTGGCTGCATCTGACTGCGGGAAAATAGTATCATACACACACACACACACACACACAGGAGCGGATCCAGATTTACATGCGACCAGAGCTCAGACTACGCCAGTCTGCTATTGGGTCATTGTGCGATACTTTGCATAAGGCCACTCCCCTTTCGCCTATGGCTTTTGTCCAGCAGAGCCTGAAATCCACATTTACACAGCAGCCGCACTTTGAACGTGGTCAGTGCATGCAGGAGGGTTATAGGTGAAAGGTTTAGCCGAGCGCTTGCTGTACGATCATGCGACATGCTTTAAGCATCCTGCACCTCCATCATGCTGACTTCTAGCACAGAATTCTGGGATCTTGAGGATCGGAATCCGTTCTGCGAGTCTGTAACGTGGGCACATAAAGATCCCGGCCACTTTCTATCCGCAAAAAGTGCGAAACGGCCCCAACTACTGAATCTGGACCTGGTCCGGTGTTACCATCACTCCCAGATTCATATTCCCAGAGAACATAGCACATCGTGGTTCCTCACAGACACCAATCACTGGGGCTGATCTAGAGTATGGAAATAAGGGCAAAATGGGCATAATTGTGCACCTGAGCAAAGCCATGACGAACGGCCAGGAAGCCTTATGAAAACAGCGTTAGAGTTCAGGTTTCCTAACTCTAACCTACGGATTAAACAAATCTGTGCAATATGCGAGTTCTATGCGAAGAAGCTAAATATTTTCTCTGTGTGCAGATCATTTGCATGTTGGGATTTGCTGGGATAATAATATGCTACACCATGGTCTAACCCCATAAACCCAATCCAGGGATCCTGCCAAGCCTCCGAGAGGACCAGACCCCATAGACTTCACCTGGGGCTGACACAGTAGGTGGGCTCCCCCCCTGCAGTAATTTACCCTTTCCATGTTTGCTATACACAAGGCTCATTGTGTTCAGGTGTCTGTGCTCTTAGGTCAGATTAGGAGCTTATTTGTATATCCCCATCGTTTCCAGCTGCAGTGTATTTCACTATAACCGATTACCTGATTCTAGCAGATACTGCAAGAGCCTTTGTCTGACACGGTAAAGCAATGCATTGTGGGGGCAGGGATGGTTCCATGTATCTGTAATATAGATCTAAATTCCTGGAATCTGTATGCAGCAGATTATATTCTCACAGCCAGTTCCTAGACAGAATACCCCCTGGACGCCAGCCAGAAACCATTAGCAAACACAGCCGTCTGGAGGCTTGCCATTCACCATTCCCCGCTGAATCCGTCCTAACACGCTGTACTTTCAGGCACACATGAACCCTCGGAGAGCACATTATCTAAAATTATCCCAAAGGCTCCGTTTTAAACAGCAGAAAACGTCGCCTGAAAGAGCAGTCTGTCTGCAGCGTTAAATTACGCGAGATGGCGAATAATCAGAGAGGCGCGAACCGGTAATCATCAATAACGTCACCAGTAGCATAGAAAGCAACGAACTGTAAGTTATTGATGACGGAATCCTGAACTAGGAGCGTGTTGCGGGTGTACGAGGGGTTCCATGCGTTTTCCCGCTCCTAAGATCTGTAGGCGAGTGGAAATGGCGCTCCCCCCAATCACATATAGAATGAAGGACATTTACATGTAAAGAACTTTACCTTTTCTTGTCCGAACGCAAGCGTAAATGCGGGGACAAGATAATCGTACGCAAGGCCTAGACCCAGCGCTTACTGTATGATTTTAACGCATGGATAACCTACACGCGGAGGTCCAGCGCGCCCCACATACGCAAGTCCTGTATGTGCAGAAGCCCGGTTCATACATCCGGGACTGTGATGCGTGACTGCGGCATACATTAAACAGGCGTCTTACACATCCATCGGGCATAAATTGCCAGTCATTCATAGCTCTGGATCAGGCCTATAATTATCTATATTTTATCATTGATATAATCTATATTTTACCATTTATATAATTAGGTATATCTTTTATAGAATTCTCTATATAATTATCAGGCCTATAGTCAGTAGTCAGATTGCCTGGACAGGGGGCAGGCAGCAGAGTACATGCAGGAACTGAACACTCCGCGCTCATGTAGAGTTGTGCGCACATTGTGGGTTTTAATGTATGCGGCCAGGTCCCACTCTCTTCCAGACACATTAATTAAAAGGTTCAGCGTTGGAGAGGTTAATATTCGGTTCGGATATGGTAAAAAGCCACCGCTGTGCCAAGGACAGTTTTTACTAAAGTTTCATTTTTGTGCATAAAATTGCAACGTTTTAAGAGAGCTCCCACATAGAAGACAGCTTACAGCGGAGGATCTTTCCTTAGAGCCCCCCCAAACAGAAATTGCCCCTGACAGATGACTGACAGGGAGAAGGGGGTCACACTCTACCTTACCACTGGCAACCATGTTAAAGGTGCCCTGCGTGTGGAGGGGTTTCGCACATGAACCAGCTGGAATTGACTTCAAGGAACAGGAGGATGAATAACCCTCCTCTGTTGTATGATATTTCACTGCATAAGAACAGTTTTTGCAAGCACATTGTCCAGTGTAATCTAGTATTTCCTGCTGTAACATTGTCAGATAAAGCAGACTGTGCTGCATTTTACAGATCATGGTCTTGCACACACAGGAGGCTTTACATACTTAGCAACAGTCCCAGTGACCGATATAACACTAGAGCCACTGGGAACATCGCCTAAGGGGCCACACTGACCATAATCAGCTGTCGTCCAGCACATATACTTGTCCGGTAAACGGTAGCAACATGAATTATCCGACCATCGACTGAATGTTTTTGTACCATTTGGTCAGCGATAAATTGGTTCCTAGACGAATAGTGTGACGGGGTTAATTAGGTTACATCATAGATGGGATAATCCGGATTATGGATTCTAGAGGCAAGGCTTTATCTATAACCCAATAAATCAGTTCCACACCTCAAATCATCAAGTAACCGAAACACAAACAATTGTTTTATTCACAAAATGTTCTCATAAAGATCACATTGAGATACAAATAATCCACAATAAAACATGAATAAAATGTAATATCCTCTAAAAACAAACAAACTTAGATTTATCCCCCTGCTCTACAGGAAAACGCGTCCCAAGTTTGAAGCTTTTCCTGTTCTACACACCTTGATCAGAAGGGCAGAAACGTTCCACCCAAATTCCATTTATTGTCACCTTTGATCTGCTCCATATTTATGGACCTTAATATAAAATGTAGTTCATGCACAATCTCCTCCGCTTGTTCCAGGGAGTAATTAAGGTCGTCTAGTTGTAAATTCGTCTCGTTGTAAATTGTGCCCTTTCATTCAAGGCGTGTCCGGTGTCACTGACCTACAGGGCAAAATCTGCAATCCGATAGGTTGATTATAAAACACATTTATAGTTATGAACTACAGGAAACATCTATAATAAAGCACATTCGTGTAGCGAAATTCACGTCGCACACAAACTGTATAAATATGTCAAAACGCGTCGTACCACGCCTTGAATCTTAGGATGCGTTTGTCTAGACTGCGCAAAACAGATCGCACACATTTGTGTAGCGTTTCCTGGAAAGGCGGGAGGTTAGTAAAAGAAAAACCAAACGCAACATGAAACACGATGAGAGAGGTGGCTATGCTGCAAATGCACGGTCATCACTTAAAGGTTGGCAGCTACGGTTAGAGGCGTTGCCATCTACCAAGTAAATCCGGCTAAG